>BSBM01001213.1:600000-808703 GCA_027924585.1 Larix kaempferi | reverse complement strand
CCCATTAAATAAAATCCATTAATCCATAAATCCCATCATATTTTATTAATAATTCCCATTTCCTTTTTTGTTAACAGAAAAAAAGCATTAACTTCACCCTATGCTATTTTCACCGAGGTTGTCCTAAAGAGAAAACTTAAATAATTAAAAACAAGAGGGTGCATTTTCAAGTTGTCGAAAGCCATCACCAATGAAGAGATAAATTTGATGCAAGGATGAAAGATTTGTTCTTTCACAGTAATAGCATAATGCCAACTCAGCACACAGCAGCCCATTTGGCAGAACGGTCAGTAGAATAGGCTGTAATGCACACAATGCATAGATGGAATGTAGAGGAATCAGGGACATGGTGTTTTTCATCGAAAGGAACCTAAGTAATTGTGGTTGTAGGAGGAGGTGCGGTTACAAGAGCACGTGCATCAACCCATGGTCATTTATCCACAGATTGCACAAAATCTCATCTAGCGAACAAACAATAATAAAAATAAATCAACACCAACTGCAAACAATGGATTGATAGGCAGGGACAGATCATCTTAAAAAAAAGAATATAATGAATATGCAGAGAATAATTAAGGCAAAACCTAGCACACAACACATCCGCGCGACATGCAAAATAGAAGACACGAATGCGAGGAAATCTCAGGCGAAGATAAAAACACGGCATAATTCCATTACCGAATAACAATATGGATGGATAAATGTTGATGGTTACACAAACATGAATATTGCAGAGATATTGCAACATGATCGCTGCCTAGAAAAATAAAAGAAACGGCCAAACCTTAAATGGGCAGTTGGTGGGAATGATCGAAACGTTAATCTTGTAAAAAATTGTTTCGTGTACATAAGGGCATGAATACCAGCCACTGAAGTTGATAGTAGGTAGCAGAATATATCCCCTCAGCATCATATGAAGACAGGACCAGCACAGGAAACATATACACTAGGACCAACACCAAGTACCACACAAATATTATTGAGCAGACCATACGTAGTTGGGAATAAATATGGATTGCAAGGATACGTTAACACCCTTTCTGCGTCTCACATCTCGAAAAAAGCCTTTATCCATCCTTTATCTAACTGTCAAAGCCTTAATATGGGTTGGACGTGGCCTATTGTACTTGATAACTGTCAAAACTCTATATTTTAATAAAAATCTAATTTGTGCATATGTGAGGTTAGGCCGGCAGGCGAGATCAAAGATGGGGTGATATCAGGTCGGAACATACATACACTGGTAACTTTCATTCGAGGTGAGCAGCCATAAGCGATTTGCTTTCTGGGGCCATTAAAGAGGCATCCATCCAAGAGAGAGCCTTCCGGAACCCGTGCTCCTCCCTCCCTCCCCACCTTGAGTAAATCCTCCTTTGACTCCAGATTTATGCAATCATGAACTTCACTTTACTTTTTTGATTCCGATGCGACTTATCCTTCTGGAGCTGACGTGACAAACTACGCAAGCCTCCGCAAAATTTGTGACAAGGCAAAATAAATTCACATTTTATCAGAAACCACCAACATGCACATGCAAAAATGCCTTAGGCCTTATGGTGGCCCTTTAGGGCATTAAACTGTCTAGCCAAATATAAATGAAACCCAAACCGTCTAGCAGAATATGGGAATATAGTCCACGACAACATGGGAATATCTTTTATTCAATTTCATTGCTCTTTTTATGCTTTTTTAATTTTGCAAAAACTACACATTAGGTATAAATTAACTCTATATATATATAACTCACTTGTACATGCAATTATGGTTTTTCACTTCGCCACTTGTGATGGTTTATTTTTCAATTTGGGGTATTTGTCATGGACGTTTTTTCATAATATGTCATACTATACAGTTTATTGAGCTTGATTTTACTGAACCACTAAATGCTAAGTTTCTACTTTATTAGTCATTAATTATTTCATTATTTAAGTTTAACATTGGCATGCCTTAAAAAATAAAGAATTAAATCAAATTGTAGATTTCTTTAAATGCATTGCATGTAGCTACTTAATTTCACTTATGCGTCATCATTAAGTAGATTATTTTTGCATTCTTAGACTAATGACTAATGCTCTCTTTTTCACAAAACTAATTGCATACGTTTTTTTTATTTTTGTAAATACTTTGCATTCATTTCTTTTCACCCAATCAATTAGTTAATCAATTTTTCCTTTACAAATTAATGCACGTACGATTATATAGGTTGCATTTAGTTTTATTAATGGATTGGTGCTTTTGTTTTGAAAGCATTCTTGCATTTAATTACATAAATCATATTTTGTTTTCATTTATTTATGAATTTTACGCTATTGATCAATCTTGATAAGTCTATCTATCTGAGAGATCTAAACCCAACCCAAGGTTCCAACCTTATCGTCCTCTTGGACAACCTTCAAAGGTGTTTACAGTGTTTTTTGAGCTTCAATAGGGAGAAGACAATATCTTGGATAGAACCTGCATTCATGCATCAAAGCATTCATCAGAGGTTTCATCTATAGAAAAGATAGAAAGAGGACTTATTTGGAATTTCCTACTGGAATTCAACTTTGGCCACAAGCACATGCCAACACTGGTGGGCATCAAAAGACAAGTTTTTTGAAAGATGGAAGGAGAAGGGGGAAGTGGGAGCCATTGGCTCGTATATTTCTTAGCTTCAGATAATATACATTCTTGGGAAAGAAGGGGACATGGCCTACAATTGTTGCGTGTCTTGTGATATTTCAAACCTTAGGCATAATGTGATAGTTCTACATGAGGAAGTCACTAGATTGTAGAGGGTGAATTCAAACATTTATGGGAACTAGCAGGATCGGATTCTAGAAATACAACTATTAGAATATTAAAAACCCATTTTAGACTTAGGATATAAAGTATTATTCATTTTGATACTTTCCTAGGTGTTTAACTGGGTAGATTGGCCACATACTACCTCTTTTGACTGACACTTTCCATCATTATCCATAGGAGCGCACTTAGAAAGATTCTGGATAGGATTCTGCTTCTTTTATGACTTTCCTAAATTAGTAAGAGTGCTTTCCTTCCTTTGGATAGTTTTGTCTTTCTTTTTTTGCTTTTCAGTGGATAAGGATAAATCTAAGTGATTTTATGGACTTGGCAAGTTGTCTTCTTTTTGGCCAACTCATACTCCATATTTTTCTCACCAAAATCCATCATCACATTCCTTTTTCATCACTCATTAGCTTCCATAACCGATTTTTCTAATTCGTGAGGTCCTTGACTGATTTGGAAAGTGATTTTGCCACCTTGGGGTTTTTTTGCTTTTAGTAAGCCTGCCTTTTGTGAGATTTTCAAACTTGCCTTCAAGGCATTCAAATTCTCTCTTGAGGATGTATTATATATTTTATTCATATTGTTGAATAATAAAGAGGTCATATTTACATCAATTGATTTCAGTCTCTCATGGTTCTGCTTCAATATTTCTTATTATTTTTGCATATCTGTAAATAAATTCTTTTAACGACTTCTTTGCTTCTAGATCCATGTTTATTAGAATTTTATCATGGTTTTGAACCTATTAAGAATTCCTACAACAATAGGGTGGTAATATGGCACATATAGAAGAGGAATTGAATGCCCATCTTGAGCCCTTGATGAAAACACAACTCCAAGTAGCCCAACCACGACATCCTCCGGGCTCATAGGAAGCAATGTAGTGCATTCAACAAAATCTAATGTGGATGGGAGCAATGACATTCAACACAGATTTGGCCAAAAATAGTAGTGCTTTAAATTAATTTCCATAGTTATGTTATGATTTTCATATGCATATATTTTTTAGGCAAGTTTATAAGAATTTTCATAACTAGAGGGATCAGTCCTTTTTTGAAAACGGTAAGGTGGATTGGTAATGACAAAACCATCGCCATTTTTGTTTTAGTTGTGTTGTAATCTAACAGATTACATATGGTAACTAGTAGCATAACAATACATAATAAGATGCAATATCATACATACATACATAAAGGTACGAGAAAGAATATAAGTAGTGGTGATAGGAGCAACAAGTGTCTTATATTATTAGGCCATCATGTACAAAGAAACATTAGATACTCTGGCTCACGAAACTATTTATTGTGCATATATACAGTTATAACTTCCTAACTGTCTGGTTAGTCATCCTAACTGTCTCGACTAACTAATCCGACTAGTCTCTAGTAAGTTGGTAGGACCTAGTGGGCTGGTCGACTAGGCTCCTCCAACATCTCCCCCACCCCAAAATATTTATTTTTCCCGAAGAGAACATGGATATGTGAGTATAAGTACAATTTTGACAAAATTACAAGAATAAGAAAGGTCTTTAGAGTTGTTGTGGTATAGATGCTTTTACTGGTGGGATGGATTCAACACGTGCTTCGACAATGGCTAGGGTAGAGAGAGTAAGGTGATCTTGAAAGTCGTCCCATTCCATGAGGATAGTCCTAATGTTTGTTTCCACGCTAGTGAGTTCTGACAGCCATATTAGCTTTACCTTCATAGGTTGTTCAACCATATTCTACATGTCTAGACCAAAGTTCTAAATATGCTTTTCTACCAATCTCATAAGTTTGTAAATATGACTAGTCATCTCGACAACTTCTTCCTCTACTTTATTTCCTTCATGTAGCTATTGATATTATTTTCTCCTTATTTGGTCTTGTCATTGCTGCTCCATGTGAATTTGGTCATCCAAGGTCTATGTTGTGGCTGGGACGGTTGATTTCTTTTTTTTATAAAGTTCAAATAGCATGCCCTATGGATTATGAATTTCAACACAAAATTTACCATAATATGAGTACCCATTATTAAGAATAATTGGTGCTTTTGATGTCTGCACTTCATATTCTTTTAGCTTCTTATCACATACTTCAAATTCTCTGAACTAGTCATCAATGAGAAGGCCAATTTCATCTTGTTGTTTATGTACTTGCTAGTCTTGGACTTTTTCATAACTGTCAAACAAAAATTTAGCTAGAGATTGCAGTATATCAATTTTTTTCTTTGGGTGAGGCTCTAGCAGTGGCCGAATGATCTACTCTACCTTTGTTGCACATATTGTCAATACATTTTCATGTTCCTCTTTAAATGTTTTGAGTCTTTGAATTCTTCTAACCATATTTTTGTGCACTCTTTGGTGGCCACTTTGATGAAGTCATCAAGTTCTTATTTTGATGCTTTGGAGGGAATCAAAACAAATTTATCTTCTTTTGATATTGCTATTGGTTGTACTATCAAAGTAAGCTGGGTGTCACTTTTGGTCTTCTTATTTTTATTTTTCCTGGATGTCCTTTTTACTTTTGTTGGAAGTCATGGTTTTCTGTGGAGTGGTCCATTGAGATACAGTTGCCAGAAGCATAATATTTGGAGGTAGAGTAGATGGAGGAAGGGTCGAAAAAGAGAGTTTTGATGGAGGTGCAAACGATGTGGGTGAGGTCGACACAGGTAGTGTTGAGGTCGGTGGGGCTGATGGAGAAATTATAATAAAAGTAGAGTCTATCGCAATCAGAAGGGGTATTGACGCATTAAGTGAGGTTATGCTAGGTGGAGTCAGTGGTAGAGATACTGTTAAGGTTGCAATTGAAAGATCAAATGGCAATATTGTAGTTCCCTGTTGAATCGCTTGGACTGTGACTGGTTCATATGTAATATGAATTTATGGCAACATTATTTGGTGAAAGCTTTAAGGTAGGACTTCGACAGTGGTCAAAGGGGGAATGAAGGGATATCTTCTTCTGAGAAATGGTCAGTATAGGAATTGGTAGGGTAACTAACTAGTCAAGGGGTGTTGCAAAGGCATTGGGTAAATATTGTGAAAAGATAGCAAGGAATTGACGTAACTGAGGATTCACTACAAAGGGGTTGGGATTTGATATAGGTCCCTGTGGTTCTTCTTCTTGAAGATGGGTTGGTAGCAGCAGTGGATAGTCATCTAGAAGATCGACGACATCTTCCTCATGCGATGTTTGAGTTATCTTCACTTTCTTATGTTCCAACGATAGCACTACAAAAGAATTCTTTGAGATGAATGGCTGCAAAGGTCCCTTCTACTCATAGTCCTTCTAGATTTGCAGTGATATGTGGTAAATTTGTTCTTTGCAGCTTCAACTAAGACATGCTTAGCCTGCTCCTTGAGTTTAAGATCATCTTCTGTGGTCTCCAACAAGAGTTGTTTTATTTTCTTGGAGTTTTTTCTCGTCACTTTACCTTTGAGGTTGCATTGAAAGACAAGTACATGTTTGGTGACTTGGTCTTCTTTTTATTTTAGTCGAGGCTCATCAAATTCGGGCTCAAATATGTATTTGATAAGTGGTTCTTATTCATCCTCCTCAGTCGCCTTACCTGAAGGTTCAACAACTGGTGCTTAGCTTTTACTAGCGAAAGGTACAATTGCCAATGGATTTACTGGCTCATCGTCTAGCCCAAATGTGGTGATGTATCTAGTGTTGGTTTCCTCTGGTCTTCTAGTTATCCCTATGTTAGAGGCTCAATGATATCCAAGTATTGAGCTCTGGCTACGATCAGTATTGGTATCTTTGTATTTTTGTTGCCTTGAAAAATATGTAAATAACTCAAGGATATTGGGATAATAGTTGATCTCTTATGCATCTCCTACTGCACCTTGCATGTACCATACCTTTGTATGGTCGAGGCCAAGTTTGATGTGTGATCCCTAGGGTAAGCATCAAAAAATGTGTTGGGGTACTCTCTATTGGTTGCACTTAGTTATTATTATCTAAAACCAGTTTTCTAATTAGGTATTTTCTTTTGCTACCTTAAAAGATGGTCCTTTCCCTGAAAATATTTGGAAGTTTTTCATCAATGGTGGATGTATGCTAGTGAACTCTGATTCGTCGAATGGGTTAATCTTCACCATTATTATCTAGATAAGTAATGATGGGAATCTAATTGCTTGTGCAAACTCCTGGTACTTTTTACAATTGGTTTTGAACAATTGTTCCAAATGGTCGAGACCCAATTGAATATTTTCTCCTCGGTGAAAACCTGTTTGAATGCTTCTAACATGTCAGGCCTCAAGTTGAATGGCCAACCTAAACTTGTTAAACATAATGAAATGATAATCATGGTCAATTTGATTGACTCATACTGGACTTTGTTGATTATAATCCCATTTGAGTTATTTCCTATTGGGGACCCCTGCATCAATTCTTCAATGAGTGGTAGTGGTTTAGTCATAACTAGTACTAGCGGTCCCTTGCTTGATAAGATAGTAATGTGATGAATGAGTGAATCTAGGATCAATATGGGATCATCGATCTATATTTTTCCATCATGTCATTGAATAATGATAAATTTATCTATGAGGTCTTCTAGGTTTCTAAATGGAGCTATCGTGGGTGCATTTAGGCAGCTGTGAATCTTTTCAATAGTAAGCTTTTTGGTAGGTTATATCCATTGATTGTATCTAAATCCCCATGCCTTTATTTCTGTATACTGTTTTCCCCAATTGGGATCGTCTATTTTTTCTTTATTTATTTTTTGAATTCTTACTTCTAACGGGGTCATGGAAGCTTCTTCTAGTTGCATCCTTGCTTTCTCTTTTACACCTTTGGTCCTTGTGACTATAATGTATCTCTTTGGCACCATGGTTGTTTCTATAGTCATCAAGCCTGAGAGGAATTCTATGATTTTAGGTACTTCTTACACTTGCTCTAATTCCATGAAGAAAGTAATCCATAAATCTTCAAGTTCCAGTGGCTTTATAGGCATGGAATTCGGTGAGCTTTTAATGGGGGTAGGTGAGAGCATTAAATGCAGAGTTTGTAGGGAATAGATCACTCACACGATTGGTGTAACTTCCACTTGAATTATTGTACTCAATCCAAGTGGTACACTTGATGGTGGACGTTTGGTCGTGGTCTTATCGGTCTCTGGGTTCATGCCTTTTTTCATCTTTTATTGATCATTGGGGAGATATATTGGTCAGTATTTTGTCAAGTGACTTCCTTGGCATTTATTTGTTCCTTCGGTCAGAGCTAGGTGATGGTATACTACTCCATGATTGCTGCATCTTTTTTCTATTGTGATCTACCTCCTCTTTCCAGTTAATTACCATGTGTTTTGAACTACATCCACCCTTCCAAAATCCATGTCTCAATATGACTTCTTTTTATATATATTTGAAATTAAGGTAATTATGTAACTACTTTTAAATAAATTAGTTAAGTTTTCCAAATTCTACGTAAACCTAGGGACATGATGTTCGACTAGTGATGATATGGTCAATAGTAGACATCATGCCTCATTTATAGTCGGTAGCATTTTAGTCGATCTCCGTTCATGACCTTTGTGAAGACTCAGCCTTGCAATGCTTTTAACTTGACCTAACCATTGATGCTAATTTCTTCGACGATGTAGGGTGTTGTGGAAAAAATTGCACAAGAATGCATCCCTCCACTTGGTAAGGGGATAGGCCTTGTAGGATGCAGCAAGGCCTCAGTCTTTGAAGCCCCTGTGGGGGTGTGTGGTTGTCCTCCAAATGATCCTGCAAGAGATTGTTAATGGAATTCACATAAAATAAAGAAAATTTAAACAAAATGCAATAAAAAGGAAATGGGTGGAGAATGCAAACTCCAACAACAATCAAAGGTATGCAAAACCACTTTGCATTTCCCAATGGTCAAGTTGTACAACACCTATGAGGTGTGGGATTCCAGGGAAGCCAACAATCTCTCTTAGGGAGGTCCTTCTTGTCCAAACTATATGCCAAGTGGGTGGTAGAAACAAGTTATACAACTTGACGAGAACTTTATACTCAAAATGAGAACTCTAGCCATAAAAAACACCAAAAAACAACCTCGAATAAAAAAGTGGTGCTATTGGTAGTGCCTCTTTTTTGGAGGGTTAAAATTCTAGACATGGACCAAAACAATTCTTATTGGTGTTTACAAAAACCTTAAAATCAAGCCCTAAATTGAAAACTAATGCTACCGGTAGCACACTTTTTAAAAAAAAATGCATTATTATATCATTTTATAATCATTCAAAATTGTATTTATTAAACCTCTTAGTAACACTATATAAAACCTGCACTTAGATAAACACAAATTATTGAAGAAATTAGTTCACCACTCTTTCCATATAAATTAAAAGAATTTATGATAATATTGATAATCAAATAAAATAAATAAATAAAAATCTTCCAAAACATATATATATTAAATTTATAAAGAAGATTTTAAAAACTTGAAAAAAAACTCTTTTTTTTGAAAATTTAAAAGTGAAAAAAAAAAAACATTATAAAACAGATTTTTTAAAACATTTAAAATTTATAAAATTTAAAAGTGAAAAAAAAATTAAAAAAAAAACATTATAAAACAGATTTTTTAAAACATTTAAAATTTATAAAAGAAAATTAGAAAAAATTTATAAAACAAATTTAAAAATTAAAAAAATGCAATATAACAAAAATTAAAAAATTATTAAAAAAACAAAAAACACCTAACTTTTTTTATAAAAAATTATAACAAAAAAAAGCCTCCCCTATTTATAAAAAAATTATAACGAAACAAAAAATTTAAAACATTTAAAATTTATAAAAAACTTATAAAACAAATTTAAAAACATAAAAAAAAAATATATAATTTTTTTATAAAATACAATAAAACAAAAAAAAATGAATTAAAAAAAAAAAACAAAAGAACCCACTCCCCTCCCGTCCCTGGCTCCCCCGTCCTCCTCCCTCACCCCTTCCCCTCTCCCCCCCTGCCCCTCATCGTCCCAGTCCCTCTCCGCCACCTTCCCCCTTTTTTAATCTATGGGAAACCCTTTGGGCGCACGAGGGGCAATGGCGCCGCTCCCTGATGCACCCAAAGGGCCGCCTAAGGAGTAGCGCGATTCTGAGAATCACATCGCTCCTTGGGTGGCCCTTTCAGAACAAGAGGGGTGGCACCACTGCTCCCTCGTGCACCCAAAGGGATTCCCAAGGAGGCAACCTTTCAGAACAAGAGGGGTGGCACTGTTGCTCCCTCGTGCACCCAAAGGGCCGCCCAAGCAGCAGCGCGATTCTAAGAATCATGTTGCCTCCTTGGGAGGCCCTTTGGGCACATGAGGGAGTGACGCCACCGCCCCTTGTGCGCCCAAAGGGCCTCCCATGGAGGGGGAAGGGGATGGGTTAAGGGAGGAAGACGGGGGAGCCATGGGAGGGGAAGGGGAAGGGGAGAGGGAGGAGGACGATGAAGCCGGGGGAGTGGGAGTGGGAGGGGGAGGGGAAGGGGAGATGGAGGACATGGGAGCCATGGGAGGGGAGGAGAGAGGGGGTGGGGGATGGAAGGGGAAGGGGAAGGGGAGAAGGATGAGAATGGGGGAGCAGGGGGGTGGGGATGGTTTTTTTTTTTTTTTTTTTTTTTTTAATTATTTTTAGATTGTGATTTTTTAAAGTTTTTAATTTATGTTTTTTTAATTTGTTTTAATGTTTGTGTTTTATTTTTAATTTTTTTTAAATTTTAAATGTTTAAAAAACTGGTTTTTATTTTAAATTTTTTTTTTCTTTTATTTGAAATTTTTATATATCTATACATTTTTAAATTTTGTTTTGTTTTTTTGTTAAAATTTTGTTTATGAAATTGTTTTTTTTTTTATAAATTTTATAAAATAATGTTAAATAATATTATTTTTATACATCAAATTGCTAAAAATATGTTAAAATGATTTAAATGTTTTTATTTTCTCATTTTTTTTTTCAAATTTGCCCCCAAAAATGACAAATTTAAGAGAAAATTTTAAAGAAAAAACTCCTAAAATGTATAGATTTTTCATTCTAACTAGCTTCTAAATGTTAAAAAATAAAAAATGTATGTATTTTTGAGTTATGACTAGGTACTAAATGTCTTTTTTTTTGTAAAATTCTAAAAAAACGCTATGACCAAGAAATTTCAAAATCGCAAAAAAATGGCTCAAAATAAAAAATGGTGCTACCGGTATACACACTTTTCGAAATGGAGCTAAAAACAACTACTAAAATTGACCCCCCAAAAAACAAGAACAATGATGGGTTCTCGTCAAGTTGTATAACTTGTTTAGAACAATGGAGATAAACTCTTTCCCCTTAGAGGAAGGTGGCAAGGGAGCTTGGGAATACTTACAAAGGTAGGAAGAAGTGGGTTATGAGGAAGCTCCAACACAAATCCAGTAACATAACTTCGCTCTTCTTTCTCTCTACAAAATGCATGTCAATGGATTTATTTTATAGTCCAAGATGTGGCCAGGAAACAACTAGATCCAAATGTGAACTCATACACTCCATGAACTAGTTCCAACGTACACCAACGGGGCTATTTAGTGCCACCTAGTATGCAAGGAGCTGAATTCAGATTCTTAGAGGTGATGGAGACTTCATTGCACTGCAACAAGTAGGTTGTCCGTCTATTTTGACAATAGTGTGACTATTAAAGGAATATATGCACAAGTATTCCGTGGGAACTGAACTGATAACATGCTTTATAGCGTGGGTTAACAATGGTCCAGTCGCACGACCTCTTATTTTGACTGGTATTGGGAACTTTTGGACTCATGTTGTCTTTCATATTTGTTGAGGATGCCTTACTGGAATAATTACCGAAATGTCACATGTGTGCGAGATTTAGGACTTAACAGATTCCCCCTGATGTATGAGGTTTGGAAGGTACTATAGAGTCGATAATGCATCATTGTTTGTTTTGTTTCTCTCATGTTCTATAGGACAAAGTATATGTGGACAATAGGGTCCTCCCATGGGGGAATATTGTTGGTGATGATCGTTGGAGATGTCGTAAAAAATGGTGTTTAATAGAAGTGAGGCAGGTATACCCATGCTCGTGAAATGTTGTCACAGTGATTACAATAAAAGCGAACCGAAGGGTCAACTAAACTATACTATTGGGACATGGATGAAGATGGCTTCGATCCATGTGAGAGTAAATAAACTAGGAACTATTGTAGAGTGCTGAAGAATTGGTATTTCTAATGATCATGATAAGCCCATGGGGTTGGGGAACCAGGTTGGTTGTGAAGTTTCCTAAGAGAAAGCTTCACTATTCCATATGGACTGCTACCATGGTTTGCAAATGTGAAAACTACTACCTTCAAATGTACGTTTTGCCCTAATGCGATAGGTGTTTTGACATTGAGCATAGGGGAAACCATTTAGTTAGGAAGCACTACTGACTTTCCCTACTAAGTTTGTGGTGATCCCTTATAGTGATTGGGAGGGATCCCAAGGTACAACTGCAACTATTACAACTCTTGGAATATAGTGTTTTGGCATCGACGAGAGCTGAAGTACGTCATGACAAAACGAGGGTCTTATCCGAAGAACCAAGATCATGTTGTAACCAATTTTTGGATGCACAATTGTTGGATGCACATACCTGACATGAGACTAGTTGATAAGCTTGGGATCATAACTTCCTTTGATCAATGTAAACATGGGGAGTGTTGATGACATCCTTCCTTTTGGAATGGTACAGGTTGAAATGGGGGGAGATAAACTGCAAATGAAAGGGCTTTGATGGAGACACAATACATAGAGTAATGGTGACTGAAAAAATAGATACCGCTGAGGGTATTTGAGACTCACATACATCGATCAAAGGTGACCATGGGTTGCTTCCAAAAAATAATAGGGTGTTCCCACAATGTGATGCGACAAGGGAATGATTTGTACATAAAGAATAACGGTGGATTATCCATAGTTTTAGGTGTGTCAGGGGATAAATTTTGATGATTGGTGGAGTCCCTACAGTTTTGAGTGGGTTGGGTGATGCTTTCCAAGATGATGTGGTGGTTTTTTTCGCAAACGGGAAGACGGGTGCCCCATGAATCAATTCCATGTAGAATATTCCTATGGGAAGAATTGAATAGAACTGGTTACTTCTGAGGGTGGGGGGCCCATAGGTGTCTTCAGGGGGGCAATGATACAAGGAATATTATGAAAGGTAAATATCTCATGGACGCATGAGTGGTCTTTGTGAGTCTTGACTGTAACATGTTCCAAGGAATTAGATGACGTCTACTGCAAGAGTCGAGGTAGTAAATGCGTAACTATGAAATGATGAGCTAGGGTTGATCTTTTCAAGATGTATTAGATTCCTCAGACTTGTAGGAGGTCAACATCATGGGTGTCAATTTATGACTAGGTTGGAAATGGTGTTCACACCCATGCGGAAACATGATATTCGCAATGATGATGTTAATAGCACATCAAGACTGGGAATGATGGTGCTATGGTCATCAACGGGAATATTGGTAAATGCATTGTAAATGGTGGGAAAACATTGCCAACATGCTAGTTTCAAAATTATACCTATGGTAAGAATCCCAACACCATTGTTGGAGCATGGAGTCTTGTTCTTAAAATTGGAAAACAAGAGTCTCCTTCTTGCCTTGGTTGTGATCCTGCATATTCGGCACATACCCAAGTGTAGTAAAGAACGTAGCAAAGGTATTGACAATGCAGAAAACATAAACCAAAACAAGCCACACCTGTGGGGTGACGAAGGTGCCCATGAATCAAGTGTAGAAGCGTTTAAGTTACAACCTGTTGATAGGGTTGTTGAGGGTGATGCCTTTTGGGTCAGTTAAGACATATGCCCCTTTGGGGAGACATTGCTTAACGATGTAAGGGCCTGTACATTTAGATACAAATTTACCAGGTCCTTCTTTTTTCTCTCTCTTGGCATTGAAGACAAGGATAAAGTCACCCTCATTGAAGGTACGATGTCACACCTGCCGATCATAGTGTGCCTTGGAACGAAATTTCATGGCCTTGTTTTATTAGAGGGAGTCGTGACATTCTTCGTCGAGGTGTTCCAAAGTAAATAGTCGTTGCTCGAGGGTGGTAGTTTCTGGTAGACACTCTATAGTGGGTACGGATTTGGAACTCGATGGGAAGGACAACTTCTACTCCATGGACAAGGTGGAATGGGGTAAATCCTATAATAGCCTTGAACGAGGTACATTAATCCCAAAGAGGCGGGAACATCATGTGATGCCAATTAGATTTGTTCTTATTCGCTGTGCGTTGGAGCATAGTTTTGAGAAATTTGTTTACAACCTCAACTTGGTCATTTTCCTAGGGGTAGTAAACTGTCATAAATTCATGTTTAAAGCCTAGCAACCGCGATAGTTCTTCAAAGATCTCATTGCAGAAGTGTTTTCCATTATCAGAGACCAATATTTTGGGTACGCCAAAGTAGGAGATGACATGGTTAAAGAAGAAACGTGTTGTAGTAATTCCTTTGTAATCGAATTTGGGCATGGCTTAGGCCCATTTGGTAAAGTAATCGATGGTGACAATGATATATTGGTGACCTTGCACCAACGTAGGGAAACACTCCATGAAATCAAATTCCCACTTGCAAAATGGCCCAGTGGCGATGATTGGATGTAGAGGAATAGGTGGAGACCATGTTTTGTAGGAAAACACCTGACAATTCGCACACTGCTTGACTGTGTAGACACAATCCTTGAATACAGAGGGACAAAAATATCCCGACGTAGTATTTTTTGTGTGATGGAGACTCCTGAGAGGTGGATTCCACAAGCGCCACTATGGAAATCATTGAGAACTTGTTCATCCTCCTCATGTGTTATACAACATCATAGGATGGTGTCTATGCCACAACAGTATAATACATCTCCGATAAGAACGTATCTGGGTGCCTGGTTGCGGATATTTCGGTGGTCATCGCAGGATAGGTGGGGGGGGGGATTTCTGAGTATGGATATAATTAAGGATATCGTTGTACCACGAGTAATCTCCATCGATTAAAAAATGATGCTCATCAGGTAATTGGTCCTGAACGGGGTCACCCATGGTGGTAAATAGGAGGTTCATAATGAACTCAACTAGGGCCATTGCTTTCTTGCTTTTATGGATAACAAATTCAGTGTCAAATTCTTGTAAGATGATGATCCAATGTGCAAATTTACTATTGATAAGTATTTGGATAAGTATGTATTGCATGGGATTGGATTCAGCGACCACAGTTGTTTTATAGAGAAAAATGTAATGGCGTAGCTTCAATATGGAAAGGATGATTGCTAGAGCGAGCTTTTTGTCATGAGTGTAGTTAACCGCTAGTCCAACGAGGGTTTTACTAATATAGTAAATGATTTATTCTTGGTGATCCTCTGCTGGTTGGACTAGCACACTGACCACAACGGAAGATGATGTGGATATATAAAAGGTAAAATATTTGTCAAAGTCCTGGGGGAGATGAGGGGGGTTGAAGACAAGGCTTGTTTCAAAGCATCGAAGGCGCTTTGGGAATAATTGTCCCATTTAAAGGGGATTCCTTTCCTAAGGAGGTGTATGAATATGTAGGCCTGCATGGTGTAATTGAGGATGAAACACCAAAGAAATTTAGCCTTACCTTGGATACTCTGTAATTGGTGCCATGTTCGCGGAGGTTGTAGTTCGAGAATGGATTGAACATTTGAAGGGTTGACTGTGATGTAATCCTTTGAGATGATGAATCCTAATAATCAACCAGTGGTAAGACAAAATATGCATTTAAGAGGGTTCAATCGAATGTTGTATTTACGACATTGTGTGAATATGGTGCAAATATCGTGAAGATGGTCACCTCATTTCTTGGATTTGGCACTGAGGTAATCTAACAAGTCGAGGATGATGTGATCCAAGTCGTTAAAAACGTATTACGTAGCGCACTAGAAAGTGGGATCTGCATTCTTTAGACCAAAGGGCATAATTTTATACGCAAATGTACCCCATGGTGTTGTAAATATTGTTTTGTACTGGCCTTGGGGGCAGATTGGTATTTGACTATAACCTAAAAATCCATCCATAAAGGACAACATTTCACTACTGTCACATGAGTCAACGATCTGGTTGATAAAGCATGTAGGAAAATTTTCCTTAGGGTAGGCTAAGTTGAGGTCCTAGAAATATGTACAGACATGAATGTACCCTTCTTTTTTTTAACCATGGCGGGGTTAAAGACCCAGGATGTGTAAGTAATGGGGAAGATAAATTTGGCTTGTAAGATTTTTTTATCTCAAATTTGATCATTGGGGCCTTGTAAGGGTGGATCAGGCATTGTTTTTTCCTAACCGAGATGGTATCGGGTGAAGTGTTGAAATGATGTTCGACAATTGTAGGGTCGAGGCCTGACATTTCTTCATAATACCATGCGAAGATGTCATGAAACTATTTGAAGAGGGAATTAAAATCATTAATTTCTTGTGGTGAGCAGGAAGCCCCAATGTAGATGTTTTCGATGACTCCTGGAGTAATGGAAATATCAACCTAGATTGTGGGGGTGATATTGGTGAGATTACCTCCTTCAAAAGCATCCAGGGTGGGAATATGATTCTTGAATCAATCGATATGACTAGGGGGAAGAGAATATTTTGATTCAATTGTATATTGCTCTTCGATTGGCAAGGTGTGCAGTCCCTATATAAGAACCACCGATGAACTATGATGGAAAGTGTCCCAGGGAGGTTCATTAGTGTGCATGGCTTCAATTATCTCTTCATATGTGGAAAAGATGTATTCTTATAGCATGTCTTCATTAGAGGAAGGGGAGCCTTAAGAATTGGTATGAAGGGGAACTAAATTGAGAGGCGGGATGTCAAGATACTCGGAGGTGAGTGGAGTAGGGGCTAAGATCTCTTCTTGAGGAAAGATTAAGGGATTCAATACCTCCCAGGAAATAGGTGATGGGGGGTCAAGATATCTCGGGTGATCTGATATGTTTGGGATGCCATTGTCATCATTGTGGTTTGTCGGTTCATTATCCTACTCAGTGACTGTAGGGAGGGTGGTCCTGCAAGGGTTAAGGTTATCGGTTGATCGACTCTAGTTTGTGCGTAGAGTGAAAGATGCGCATGCTAGAGGACATTGGAATGAATGGTGAGACATTAAATTGCATCAATGACATCAGTGGGTGGCATTTGTGTGGTTCAAAATGACGGTAGGAATTTGTGGATGTTGAAGAGGTCATTGTTGGTTGGGTATTGAGTCTACCCACTAAGGGGAGGTGTTTGATGGGGTCATTGTGGTAACCATATTGGTGGGAACCACTTCTGGTGACAATGGGGAGGGAGATATCATCCAATGGCTGGGTGAGGTGAATGGTAGACAAATCATCCCAAAATCGAGGGAGATTAGTACAATGGTGAGTGTATTTCCTATACTAGGAACACATCGCACATGTGTGATTTGTATGCATTGTATTGGATCTAGGTGTGGGCGATGATTATTTTACCTCTTCTAGGGTCGATGGAGCATGGGTTATGTTGACCAAAGTGTTGATAAAATGTCCTATCTCTAGCAAGGTGGGACACAGGTTGGCTCAATGGCCTTGTTTCCCGTAAATATCACATGATGGCGTGACCCTTTGGGTGAGAGTATTGGTCATTACTGCGGCTTTTAACCATTATTGGTTGATGCCCCCTACTTTAGGCTAAGCGACCTCCGATGAGTCAGGTGTAGGGTTTGTGAGGAGGGGCATTTCAAATTCATTTTTTTGGTGCCCCCATTAATGATGGTATTAGTGATGACTAGCTATGGTTTAGTTGCAAATGTCATAGGTTTGGTTGTCGTAACTGAAGGTGTTACAGGACTTGTAGGCATAGAAGTCGAAACATGGAAAAATTCATAGTGAACGACTAGTTTGGAAGCCATTTCTAGGTAGTTTGATGTAAGGTACCATACTGGAATACCCAAAGTGAGCCCAGGTAGAGTTAAGTGATCCATAATTGGCATCCCTTGTACACCTGTGTGGTGGTACAAGAATGGAATCTGGAATATTGGGGGGACCGATGGACTCAATGCTTATTCAATGCCATGACTTGGAAATAGTGATAATGATGGTGCTGAGGTGGAGGTGGCCCCATTTTTAGTAGTGAAAATTGTACACATTAGGACATCAGTTGATCTGGGGATCTTGGGTGGTGGTCCCGAATACACTCCTAACAAATTGGAGTCCTGATAAATGCTGGGGCAATGTCAACATAGGGTTGGTTAGTGCCAATGACATTTGGTAGGATGTTTTTAGGGTTTCTTGTGGCATTCAAATCATTGTAGTTAAGCTGGTCAAGAGTGACAATATTCCCATTTAAGGGAAACATCATGATATGAAGGATTGAGGAGGTGACCTCCTTCATGGTGTACATGTAACTACGCCCTAAGAGGGTGTTGTACTCGATTTCAACATCGAATACCTCAATGTTGATCATGGACATATTTCCCCCTATCTCTGTGGGGACATTTTGGTATAATCCTCTCAATTGGGATGGTATCCCATCATATGCGCAAAGAGAAATAGACGAGGGGACCAGATCTATTGACCCTAATCGTTTCCAAACCGTAGCGGACATAATGCAAATGGATGCACCTTCATCGATGATACAATGATGAATCATAATGTTCTTTACTATGACCAGTACTTGGAATGTGACTAACGAGGTTATTCGAGGTTCACCTTTTCCAAGATCAAAGGTCATGAGATGCGAGTCGGAAGGATCGATGACGCTGAGTGCATTGAGTAATTCCTTTTGTTAGGTTGGGCATGACTGTAGCACCTCTAACGTGGACATAGCTACAAGGGATTCAACTAAGTCATACACAATACTATAGTTGTGGGTAACTTTCATGTGGGGATAATTAGGAGTACACCAAAGTGGAACTTTGGGAATCCGCAGGATTTTTTCGACACTTAGGCATGGTATTTGCAGAGGGTCCCCCGAGGGGATAGGGATGTCTTCAACTTATGGATATTTAGGCCTATCATAACCTTTGGCTCAAGTCTGAATATTAACATCCAATGTGTAGATATTTTGGAAGGAACCATTACCAGAGGGGCGAGTATCTTGTTGTTGTGTAAAAACCCCTTGATTCACAAAGCATTGTTGTAATATAGTAGTTTGGGGTTAGGTAGGATTTGTGACCTAAGGGGGAATTTTCATCATCTTCTTCTTGGCTTTCACTAACTATTAGAAGTCGAGGATAAGAGGGAAGTGATGGGTGTAATTACCATATTTGTGACAAATGGAGCAACATTAATTGGTCCTCAGGTTTCTGTTCTTCCCTTCTTTGGGGGGATTATTAGTCCCCATGTTTTGATTACCTGGATTCTCATTTGACTGGGGGGTGGTTGCCCCTTTTCCCCTACTATTGGCTTTGCTTGTTCTTCCCTTTATTATTCCCCTAAGGATGAGGGTTCTAGGGATTTGTGGTGTTTAACTTCTCAAACTATTGAGCTTGTTGGGCGAAAGAAGGTTGAACCAGGTTCACCCCCGTGTGATGTGTGGGTTGTTGACTGGTCGAGCATGGGAATGGATAATAAGGGTTATATCCCAAGGGTGGGATAAATGTAGTTTGTGCTCCATAATATGTGGACATAGGAATGACTTGTTCCATTTGTGGTGCAAGAACTGCTATCATTTGCATAACATTGGGATAAGTAGGACTACAGGGTCCATGCTGTAACTAACCAGCTGGCGGGGTTGGTATTGGATAAGGGGGTATTGAAGCATGTGGCATGGATGGGTATGGTGGAGCCATATTAAATGGATACAACATAGTAGGGGGAACCTTTCCTAAGTGGGAAATGGACCCAATAATCCCAACTGCCAAATGTGACGAGCCCGCAGGTGTAGGATCCAACGACCTATGCTGAGGGGCATTAGGGAGGATAGTGTAAAGGTAGTCAGATTGTGCATATATGATATTGAAATGATGCACTTTCAGAATAGCCTCTTCCTCACTTTGTGGAATGTAGGTGGAAACATCTTTATCGATGGTTGATTGAATTTATTTCATGAACCAATCCAACAAGAAGGGTAGTTGTATTTCAATTTTACACAATGTGCGACGTCTACGCCACTCATGGATGTGCTCCACGATGTGGGTGGATGTATTTTGTCGAAACTTAGAGAGAATTTTGAGACCAAGGTCATGGTGAATCAGAAGCTGGAAGTAAGTGAGAAATGTGGTGGCCAATGTAGAAAAGGTGGCATGGGTTGCTTTCGGTAGATTTACATACCATTTGATTGTCGTTCTGGTGAGGGTACGCTAAAAGAGGTGAAGCCTCATAGGATAGTCCACTATGTTGTTAGAAGAACACCATAAGTGGAATGACATGACATGGTTGGGGGGATCATCCCCCTATTTTCAATCGAATTTTAGAATTTCAGGGGGGAATTTATTTGGCATAGCCAGCCATGTTGGATCATACGCAATGGGGGCATTAATCAATTTTTCCAACTCAGGGAGATTTATACTAGCCCTGAAAGGTAAGGTAGGAGTATTTGGTCATGCCATTGTATGATGGGTGTGGTTTGCACTAGGGGATACTGAGGTGGTGTTGAAAACAATGAGTGAACTCCTATGAGAGGAGGGATCAAATGGGTCCAAAGAGTCTTTGGGAGGAGAATCCGAAGGGATGCCTCTTCCGACGGTGGAGGAGGTGGAAGGATTATCACTTTCTTCCAGAGGAGAGAATGTCCTGAGCAAAGAGAGACCTTGCACAGATGATCCTATCAATGTGTGTTGGGAGTGTCCCTTCCTAGAGTATCTTCCATGTGTCTGAAGGGGGATGGTGTCAAAACACCCTTCGAGAGAGGGGAGAGGCCTTGTAGTCTTCGGGACTGCCTTAGGGGTTTTTTTTGTTCCTCAATGGTGAAGGATTTTGTTTCAAGTGAGATTAATGGTGAAATTTAAACACAATTGAACCGATGAAAAAATATTCCAACCATAACAAATGCAATATGGCGCAACAAGTGAGTGATATGCACAAAGTCTGTTTTAGTGCAATATTTCCCACATGTAGGTTCTTGTTAATTACGAGTTAGAGAACTTGCATTTAAAAAGAAAATAAATGTAAATTCCCTAAAAATACCTAATTTCCTTCACCTCAAATGTAATTGGGCCTCCCAAAAGAATAACTAATGGTGATAATAGTATCCACACACCAATTAACTAGTGGAGGTAACAAAGAGATAGTTCTACCAACAATGGGGCTAATGGTCCAATCAGCAAGACTTGGAAATAGCTAACCTCAGGAGTCAATTGCACCCACAATTTCTCCTTGGCGATGTCATAAGTTTGGCCACTAAGATACCGTACATCAAGTGTGGATTAGTGGTTCGGCCTGCATGGTGTAGTATCATCTCCCTACAACAAACCAAGTTACTTGTAGGGGAGAGAATGGAAGCTATACCTCAGCTTTCACCTCCTTGGTCATGGTGTACTTTTGATCTGGGTTTTCTTGGAACACTTTCTTATAGCAAGATTTTAAAATTACTCTATAAGTCAACAATGCCATGTTTCAAAATATCAGTAATGAAACTAGATTGGTGGGAATTAATGGATGCCTATCCCAATCAATCCTACCTAACTAAAATATTATTTTGTGACCTCATGTGGAGGATTTTAGTTGGTTTTGACACTTGCAAAGTTTATTTTAAGGGGTTTGGAATTTTACTTAGGGAGTGTAAGAGAGGTATTTCACAATTCCTAGCTTTCTGGTTCACCAAGATCACAAGAAGTGCAAGGTGAAGAGCATACTTGGATTGGAAGGGTATTTAGGTCTCTTAGTGTGTTCTAGTGGTCCAAACACATGTGAACTGAATCGATTGTCAGAAAATTAACTAAAAGAGTATAAAGTAAATGCAAAATTAGATGTACTTTTAACTCTAAAATATGCTCAAGGTGATTTGAAAATCAAAGTGCTAACTAATTAAACAATGTGCAATGGAGGTATTTTGTTAAACGTAGAGCATCATGACTCATTCTCCAAGCCAATCTTGTGCATCCAATATTGCACCTCATGTGTTGAGATAGGGAGCCTAAGTTGGACTTAGGAACTTGGAGTAGATTCTTGAGTTGGACTCAAGAATGAATAAGCCTTCAGTTGTAAAAGGTTATTCCTCATGTGTTGAGGTGAATTATTTGATGTATCAAAGTGATGACGTTGTAAATTCTTTTTGGACAAGAATCAGGACTTATGTGTCAAGTTAGATTCTCATGTGGACCTCCAGTTATAGTAGGTACCCATGGGATGGACTTCCGGTTATAGAGGTAGATGCTTTGCATGTCGAAGCAATAATGTTGTGTGATATATTACTAACCATGGTCACCAATTGATATTAAGTCTCCTTTAGAGACTATGCACCTCTATAGTGAATTATTTTAACACATGATCATTTGGCCCGAGAGTAATATAATATGATCATAGCATTTGACAAATATTCTAACTATAATCTCATATGATAGTTAATTAAAGTTAACACATATTGACCATGTAGATAAGACAAGAGATAAAGATAAGATGTGATAATATATGAGAGAATTTTAATTTCTCATAAGATGGCTAAGTAAACTCAAATTGTTAAAGCTTCAGTTAAGGCCACAATGTGTGCCGCAGTTAATTAAAGAACTCACAGTGGTCGCTACAAGCAAGTCAATCAACATGATTTTAGTTAATAATAGTTAACTAAGTGTTAATAAAGAATGACTAGTTAACTGAAGGTTTTTTCATGGATTACACTTTAGTTAAACTAAAATATGACACTTAAGTTAACCAAAATATGACACTTCAGTTAACTAAGTAATAACAAAGAAGATATAGTCAACTAAGTGTTATTGCATGACGACACTTGAGTTGTGACACTTGCATGACGACACTTATTTTAGCCACCTAACTAAGTGGGAAATATTTCAGTTAAGGGGTGAGTTCATCCTAAGAATCAGTTCAAGGATTTAATGCACTACATGAGAAGTGGGGCGTACTTCTTCATGCAAGATTGAGACATCCATATGGAGGGCGAGTTCATCATGAAGTCAAAAGATAAAAACAGAAGTCGACACATGTGAAGAATATATAAATATGTTATATAGGATTGATGAATCGAAGGTGAAGAGAATTCTCATCTTCCTTGAAGGAAAGGGGCTTTTACTTGTGCAGGATATTATTTTGAGTCTCTCTTCTTTATTTTTCTCTTACTCTGTAATTGCACCGGGGGTGCTTGATGTAAATGACATTCTCTGATCTATCATAATTATACTCTGAAGATTTGTTGGGGTTTTTCATCCTCATTTTTTTAGGGTTTCCCCTAGGGTACATCTTGTTCTATGGTTGAATGTTTCATGTGATTGAATGGTTCATTGATTCAAGTATTTTCACACTTAAAGTTTTAAAGTTCAAAGCTCATCATATTTTCTCAAAAAAATAACATGGTATCAATGCTCAAGGTGTGAAGGAGATAATATTTTTCAATCAAACTTGAGCCTACATAGATCCTAAGGAGTTGAGAACAATACTTGAGAGCCATGGCATTGATCTTTGTTCGACAGGAAGACCATATTGAGGGCACTTCGAATTTCAACACTTGGAAGGTGAGGGTGTTGAACATCTTGGAGGAACATGACTTGGCTAGCTATGTATCCACTGTGGTGGAGGATCCTATATCTAATGCAGGGTGCATCAACTTCAAGAAGAACCAGGCTAAATACATATGGATCATCTATGATTTGGTAAAGGAAAATTTGATGTCCTTGATCACTCCCTTGAAGACCACAAAGGAGTGTTTTGATACATTGACAAACCTATATGAGAAGAGGGTCCCTCGTTAAAAGAGGGCATTGAAGAATAAGCTTTGAAACCTTAAAATGGATAAGGATGAGATAGTGGCCTCTTTCTTCACCAAGATATCTCAGGTAAGAGATCAGCTTGCTAGTATTGGAGTAGTGGTGGATGAAGATGATCTTCTCCAAACCGCTATTGATGGTCTCCCATCCTCATGGGAGACATTCTTGGCTACGTTAAATTCTCGAGAGGTACAACCTAACTTTAAAAGGTTGTGGAATGACTTCATTTGAGAGGAGGGGTGAATCTAGAGCAAGTTAGTGTGCATCAAAGAATAAATCCTTGCTCTCATGGTAATGATGAAGAAAGGAAAGAAAAACTTCTCTCAAAAGAAGTTTTCCCATTCAAAGAAGAATGTATACAACAATGAATTTGACAAGTCGAATGTTAGATGCTACAACTATGACAAGAATTGCCATTATGCAAGGGAGTGCAAAGCAAGGAAAAAGGGAAAAGGAAGGTTTCATGCTTCTACCACTATAGAAGATGAAACTACTTAGAAGAATACACCCAAAGAAAAGGAGAAAAGGAGGAAGTATTACCTAGTCTCATCACTTTCCTGATCGATCATCACAAGTGAGCACACATGGTTGGTTGATAGTGGGGAATCCTAACATATGACTGGTTATAAGAGCGCCATTACCAATCTTAAGGAAAAAATTTTGCATGAAAGGCTTCGAGAAGAACCTCCTATCAGTTTTAGTTCTTGAATGTAGTGGGCTTCTGAGTTATCTTCATGGATAATCAAGCACTATTATGGACGAAGAACAAAGACTTGAATAAAGAACCAACAGTAATTGGAGTTAGAGAGGGAGGTCTATACAAGGTACCTAGGAAGTACATTCAAGCTATGGTTCACAACACTATCATTCCATGCAATCCATGGAATAGGAGGCTTGGTCACCTCCACTACAAAGCACTACCGGGATTACAACAAATGGTGAAAGGTATGTACGTATTTTATTTTGAGCATGATAGTGTATGCAGGGGTTGTGCACTGGGGAAGAATGTTAAAAAGAGTTTATGATCTAGAATTACTACTAGATCTGAAGGGATTTTAGATTTAATACATTTTGATGTATGTGGTCCCATGTCATCCCCTTCCCTGAGTAGCTATTTATATTATGTACTGTTTATAGATGACTTCTATATAAAGTCATGGATTTATTTCCTAAAGGCTAAGAGTGAAACCTTTAGCAAGTTTTAGGAATTCAAAGCGCTAGTTGAGAATCAGACAGGAAAGCACATCCATGCTTTGAGATCTAAAAATGGAGATGAATTTGATTCACATGTGTTTAATGATTTATGTAGTGATGCAAGAATTTGTAGACAATTAACTATACCCTACAACTCTCAGCAAAATGGGGTTGTTGAAAGGAAGAATAGAACCATATGTTATGTTGCAAAATCCATGATGCATGATCAATATTTGTATACGTCATTATGGGCAGAGGCTACCAGTACAACAATATATATCTATAATATAAGTCCTCATGACATTCTAGATGAGAAGACACCTGAAGAAGTGTTCATTGGTGAAAAACTAGATATTTCAAACCTGAGGATCTTTGGGAGTCCTGTATACATTCATGTGCCAAAAGAAAAGAGGAAAAATATGGAGCCATTAGGAAAGATGGGAACGTTTGTTGATTATAGCGAATCATCCAAAGCCTACAGAATATATGTTCCAAGTGAAAGACACATTGAGGTTAGCTGAGATGTGACCGTCCATGAAGAGGCAACATTCAAGTGATCGAAAGAGTTTCAGCATGATGCAGACACAGAGGAGCATGAGAATCCTATGATGGATGACCTAGATATTGATTCTCCCCATTCAGATGTTCAGAGGGAGAATCCAATAGATTTATCAGATTTGTTAGCTCCTAATGAACTTGTAAAACTGGTTTATGAGCCTCCTTCCAAGAGGAGGTATGCATGGTGTCAAGATATACTACAAGATGGAGAGAGGCATGGAGCACCATTAGGATCTTCGAGAGAATGAAAGCTACCTGAGAGATATTCAGGGTATGTTGCATAGATGAGTCACATTAGTGATTTAGAGCCTTCCACCTATGAAGAAGATGCAAAGTAGCAAGTATGGAAATATGCAATGGTAGAGGAATACAAGTCTATTATGAAGAATGATGTTTGGGAAGTTGTTCCTAAACATGAAGGAAAGTTCATAGGTTACTTCCAGATGGATTTAGAAGATCAGTCATGCTGCTGATGGCAATATTGAAAATTATTAAGCAAGATTTCTTGCCCAAGGTTTCTCTTAGAAAGAAGGCATATACTATGAGGATACATTCGTTCATGTGGCCAGGTACACCACTATTCGAGTTGTGATCTCACTTGCATCTATTCTAGGATGGAAGCTTCACTAGATGTATGTGAAGACAACCTTCCTCAAATTATGGTGAGGTTGAGGAAGAGGTTTATATTCATCATCTTTAGGGGTTTTTGGTTCATGGGAAGGATTCCCATGTGTGAAAATTGAATAAATCCTTCTATGGGATTAAGCAAGCTCCCAGAGCTTGGTATTTGAGAATTGACAACTATCTTCAGAGACTAGGATTCTTTAAGAGTGAAGCTAATCCAAATTTGTACTTCAAATTTGTGAAGAACCAACCATTGATATTGATTCTATATGTTGATCATTTTTTCCTTACTAGAGAGGAACAAATGATTGCTTGGTGCAAGAGGGAGATCACTTATGAGTTCGAGATGAAAGACTTAGGTCTTATGCACTACTTTCTTGGCCTTGAGATTTGACAAAGAAAATATGAGATATTTGTTTCTCAAGGGAAGTACATTGTTGATATATTTTGTAGGTTTGGCATGATGGATTGTAGATACATGAGTACTCTGATGGTTTCCAATTTGAGGAAACTACATGAGTCAAATTCTAGTTTGGATCCAGTGGACCCCATTTTGTAAGACAACTTATTGGTTTATTGATGTACTTGATGCACTCAAGACCGGATATATGTTATGTTGTGAGTATTCTGAGTAGTTTTATGTCTAATTTGAGACACATGAATTGGGTTGTCTCTAAGCATGTGATTAGGTACCTTCGAGGTATGATTTCTTATGGAATCAGATATGCCTCCAGTGAAGGGGTGTTGTTACTTGGTTATAAGGACTCTGATTGGGGTGGTATCATTATGGAATGAAAGAGTACATCCGGATATTATTTTATCTTGGGTTCTGCTGTGATTTCTTGGTCCAACAAGAAGCAGGGCTCTGTATCCCCGATTACCATGGAAGCAGAGTATATTTCTGCTAGTACTTCCTTCCAAGAAGTAGTGTGGCTTAGGAAGCTACTTGTTGGGTTAATCGGTGAGAAACTTGAGTCTACAGTCATTAGGTGTGACAATCAAAGTTTCATCAATATTTCTGAAAACCATGTGTTCCTTGATAAGTCAAATGCACATTGAAACGAAGTATCACTTCATCAGAGACATGGTCTAGAAAGGAACAATGAAACTTCAATACACTACTATTGATTAGCAGATTGTACATGTGTTAACAAAGCCTCTATTAGTGGCGAATTTCAAGTACTTACAAGAAAACCTTGGAATGGTAGAGGATCCCTCGCTCGTTGAGAGGGAGTGTTAAATGTACAACATCGCGAGTCATTCTCCAAGCCAATCTTGTGTAGCTAGGATTAGGCCTCATGTGTTGAGGTAGGGATCCTAAGTTGGACTCAAGAACTTGGAGTATATTGTTGAGTTGGAATCAGGAATGACTAAGCCTTCAATTGTAAAAGGTTATTCCTAATGTGTTGAGGTGAATGCTTTGATGTATCAAAATGATGATGTTGTAAACTCTTGTTGGACAAAACTCAATACTTGTGCGTCAAGTCAGATTCTCATGTGGACCTCCAGTTATAATAGGTACCCATGGGATGGAACTCCAGTTATAGAGGTATATGCTTTGCATGTCGAAGCAATAATGTTGTGTGATATAATATTACTAACCATGTTCACCCATTGCTATTAAGTCTCCTTTAGATCCTTGCCACCTCTAGAGTGAATTACTTTAGCATATGATCATTTGGTCTGAGAGTAATATAATATGATCATAGCATCTGACAAATATTCTAATTATAATTTGATATGATAGATAATTAAAGTTAACACATATTGACCATGAAGATAAGACATGAGATAAAGATAAGATGTGATAAGATATGAGAGAATTCAAATTTATCATGAGATGACTAATTAAACTTGAATTGTTAAAGATTTAGTTAAATCCACAATGTATGCCGTAATTAATTAAAAAACTCATAGTGGTCACTACAAGTAAATCAATCAACATGATTTCAGTTAATAATAGTTAACTAAGTATTAATAAAGAAGGATTAGTTAACTAAAGTGTTTTGAATGGATTGCACTTTAGTTAAACTAAAAGACGACACTTAAGTTAACCAAAATACGACACTTCAGTTAACTAAGTGATAAAAAAGAAGATATAGTTAACTAAGTGTTTTTGTATGACGACATTTAGGTTAAACTAAAAGATGACACTTGAGTTGTGAAACTTGCGTGATGACACTTATGTTATCCACCTAACTAAGTGGAAAAGATTTCAGTTAAGCTGTGAGTTCATTATGAGAATCGGCCCAGTGAGTTAATGCACTACATGAGAAGTGGGGCACACTTCTTCATGCAATATTGATACATATAGGTGTAGGGTGAGTTCATCATAAAGTTAGAAGATAAAAATAGAAGTTGATCTATGTGAAGAATATATAAATCTGTTATACAGTATTGATGAATCGAAGGTGAAGCGAATTCTCTTCTTCCTTGAAGGCAAGGTGCTTCTATTTGTGCATGATATTATTCTGAGTCTCTCTTCTATATTTTTCTCCTGCTCTATAATTGCACCAAGGTGCTTGATGTAAAATACATTCTCTGCTATCTATTATAATTATAATATGAAGATTTGTTGGGGTTTTTTATCCTCATTGTTTTGAGGGTTTTCCCAAGGTACATCTTGTGTTATGGTTGAATGTTTCATGTGATTGAATGGTTCATTGATTCAAGTATTCAATATTTCTGCACTTAAATTTTTAAAGTTCAAAGCTCATCATATTTGCTCAAAAAATTAACATATTTCACACTTCTCACCCTTTTCTAATTCACCAAGCTCACAAGAAGTGTGAGGTGAAGAACATACTAGGGGGACAAGAGTCTTTAGGTCCTTTCTTGTGTCCAAAAAGTGGATTCTACCTAGCCTTGATCCTATAAACATGTCAATTGAGCATAAACAAGAACAATATTGAATACTAGTGACAGCAGTGAGGCTTGTTGAAAGCCTCAAAGTTGGTTACCTAGGTAAGTTTCGAGAGATGTGAACTCTTTACTCCCTAATCTTGGTCTATGTGAACTAATTACAAAAAAAGTAAGTAATTATTGCAAATTAACTTAATTTGAGTTCATTAGTGAGCAATAATGGGGCTGCAAGTTTGTTGCATGTAGATAAAAATAAAATCAAATGATTCTAGCATGGAAAAACAATACTCTCCTGCATGGTAGCATGGAAAAATAAAAAACAAATGCATTGTAGCATGGGTAGAACACAGATAAGGTGTGCGGGTCAAACAAAATAATTTCACGCAAGTTAAGAACTAGTTACGTGCGTGAGTAGCACCAATGTTGAAGGCATTTCTGCACTAGTAGCATGGTCAAGAGGCCAAGATCCGGGCTATTGTGTAAAAATTAATTGTAGCCGACAGTGGGTCCAAATTTAGTAGTAGGAGGTGGTAAACCTAATCTCTTGCAAATGATAAACACCCAGAATTAATCACTTAGCATAAAACAACCAAGTTTAAAAGAAATAAACAAAAATAAGTGGAGTCTCCATTAGAACTGTTGTAGAAAAAATGCACAAGAGTGCATCCCTCCACTTGGTAAGCGGCTAGGCCTTGCAGGCTGCAACAAGGCCTCAGTCCTTGGAGCCCCTTATGGGGCTATGTGGTTGTCCTCCAAATGATCCTCCAAGGGATTGTTAGTGGAATTCACATAAAATAAAGAATATTTTAAACAAAATTCAATAAAAAGGAAATGGGGAGAGAATGCAAACTCCAACAACAATCAAAGGTATGCAAAACCACTTTGTATTTTCCAATGGTCAAGCTATACAACACCTATGAGGTGTGGGATTCAAGAGAATCCAAAAATATCCATTAGGTACGTCCTTCTTGTCTAAACTATATGTTAACTGGGTGGTATAACAATGGAGAGAAACTCTTGCCCCTTGGAGGAAGGTGGCAAGGACGATTGGCAATGTTTACAAAGGTCGAAAGAGGTGGTCTATGAGGAAGATCCAACACAAATCCTGTAGAATAAATTTTCTCTTCTTTCTCTCTACAAAATGCATGTTAATGGCTTTCTTTTATAGGCCAAGAGGTGTCCAAGAAACAACTAGATCCAAATGTGAACTCATACACTCCATGAACTAGTTCCAAGGCACACCAAGGGGGATATTTAATGCCACCAAGTGTGTGGGAAACTGAATTCAGATTCTTGGAAGTGATGGAGCCTTCATTGCACCACTAGAAGTAGGTGTTCCCGTCATTTTGACAGTAGCGTGACTATCGAAGGAATAGCCACGGAAGTATTATGTGGGAACTGACCTGATAACATGCGTTATAGCACATGTTAACAATGGTTCAGCCACACGACCTCTTCTTCTGACTGGTCTTTGGAACTTTTGGACTCATGATATCTTTTGGGATTTGTTGAGGATGCCTTTGGTGAACTGCATTCTTTATGTTGTTGATTCCTTACTGCAAGAATCACCGAAATGTCACATGTGTGCGATATTTAGGTGTTAACAGATGACCCCTTATGTATGAGGTTGAAAAGGTACTGTAGAGCTGATAATGAATCATTGCTTCTTGTGTTTCTTTCCTATTATGTAGGAAAAATTATATGTGGACAATAGGGTCCTCCCATGTGGGAATATTGTTGGTGACGATTGTTGGAGCTGTAGTAAAAAATGTTGTTTTATAAAAATGAGGCGAGTATACCCATGCTCATGAAATGTTTTCATGGTGATTACAATAAAAGAGGACCAATGGATCAAATCAACTATACTGCTAGGACATGGATGAATATGGCTTCGATCCATATGAGAGTAAATAAACCAAGAACTACTACAAGTGATTAAGAAGTGGTACTGCCAATGATCATGATAATCCCACAAGGGTGGGGGACCAAGGTGGTTGTGAAGTTTCATAAGAGAAAACTTCATTGTTCCATATGGACGGCTACCATGGTTTGCAAATGTGAACACTGCTACCTTCAAAAGTATGTTTTCCCCTTATGTGATAGGTGTTTTGATGTCAAGCATAGGGGAAACAACTTAGTTATGGAGTTGTTAGTGATATTATCAGCTGAAAGGAGGTTCATCGCTAGATCAAAGGGAGACGTCAGAGAAAGGAGTTAGAGCAGGAAAAGGCACGCATAAAGCTAAATACTTCATGCCTTAGCAGCCGGACAATATGTGGTGAAGGATTGGAAAGGTTTGGCATGAGCCAGCTTAAAGCAAGCGCAGTCAAGACTCTCGACGCACTTTGTATTTTTTATCCCAGATGGCTCCTGACAGAAAAGTACTGTTGACACATGTCCGCTTTAGAGATATTCAAGTCCCCAGAGTGGTATCAGTAGATCACCTTTCAAAGGCCCTGAGACCACCTAGCCGTCACGATGGTTTATAAAATAAGTTGGTAGGGAGGTCTTGCACAAGACGGGACCCACCTTAGAGGACTCGCATCTTCTTGGCCCAGATCTCGATTTTTCCTAACGGCAAATCAACGGTCATAAAAGAGTCAGGGGGTTAAAGACACGATAAGTTTATCATGCTCAGTTTGTCCCTGATTCAAAACCGTGATCTCCAAGTGGCATTCCCAGGATCGTTCAGGGGTTCTAGTGTGGGTTTCCAAAACTACTTTTTGAGGGGCCTGAAAATTGCTAGTGGGTGGCTGTCTTGTCATCCTCGTTGCCACTTTGAAGCGACTCTCCCCAGCAATCATTTCTTCCATCGGTTCCATACGAGCTACAGTTTTCTCCCAGCATGTGAAGCTCAAAAGGGTGGTCAGGCAATTATTGCAACAATAAAATCTCGCTCACCAAGGATAGTTCAGACCACCCTATAAATACCCTTGAGTTGGCCTATTTTGTATATCGAGGCTCCTGCACTTCACCAGTCCGAAACACAAAGTTGAGGACGTGCAAATTATTTTCATTCTCATTTAATTCGAATAGCCGAGTGACAGGGTTGTTTCAATGGTGCATTTCATCTTGAGAGGAGGCTCGCCAGGAGCACCGAAAATTCGAATGGCTAGCTTCCATGAGCAGCCTGCAGATGCACACCCACAGACAGTCAGGAAGAAAAAACCCAAGGTCTCACCCGAGATGTCTAAGGAAGGTTCAGCTATTTCGTCAACTCAAATGAAGATGGGCCTTCCGTATGTAGGACCGAGGAAGAAGGCGACATGCCGGTCCCAGAGAAGGATGATCAGATGGTGGAATAGTAGCACCTGAGCATTTCTAACAAAGCAGTATTTACATCAGGTCCTGTTCCACAACTCAGCATCAAAGTTAAGTTTCTGTCTCGTCGAAAGTAGGATCCGAGAGAAAATGGCTTGGACGAGATGGAAGAATGAAGCAACAGAGGTATGCAAAGCAGTATTTTTCAGTGGTATGGTCGCAGCTACATCTTTATTAGGACGTAGGTGCTCTAGCTGGTGTGTAAAAGGTTCTTCGCAGCTCTGAAAGACGTTATGTCGTTGATAACTTATATTTTAAGGTGATGCGAACTTCGTCTAGCTGGACGTTCTACTTTGTTAACAAACTGGTCCTGGCTCACGCTCATAAGGATAACCAGTAATTCCCCTATGACTGATATTGTAACAAACTCTGTTAAGGAGTATAAACTGAAAATTTTAAGTTGTTGAGCTGTAACTGATTATAACAAATTCAGTTTAGATAGTAGGAAGGCTATAATAGCCAGGTAGGCAGCAGCCAAAGGGTTGGCTCTCTTGTGTAAGAAGTATTACTTCTATATTGGATAGTTTGATCAATACAAAGGAAAACATATTTTTCCCTATCTTGGAGCTTGATGGATTCAAAGTTTTGATGTGCACTGTTAGTATCTTCTATTTTTTTTCGTCTCTTCCATTTATGTATGATCTGCAGAGTTGTTTTGAATGTTATATGAGTGCTTATGATTAAATGTATTTCTTCTATGGTGATTGGTAATTGAAGTATTCGTGCTGATTTATCTTGAAGTGATATTCTTGTATTACTCAGTGGCATTATGTGTTCATTTTGTTAAGGCTATTGAATTCCTCTCCCAGGCTAAATACGTCATGCTATAAATGTAGGATAAAGATTTACTTTCACAGTACCTTTATCTTGCACCATTTCATTTTCCATTTTCCACCCAAAGTCTGATTTCTTTACACATTAAAATACTGCCCATTCATATTTCAAGATCGGAATTCTACATGGTTTTCTGTCAATTATATATTGATACAGAAAATTTTTCAGAAGTGATTATCAATGCCCATGCATAGTTCTAAAAGACAACTTTAGAACGTCTCTAGGACTAACATCTTTTTTGGCGTCATTGTCAGGGACACAATCAAGAAGATAGATCTTCCTTGGGTATAACAACAAGATTATACGCTCTCAATTTCCTAGTGGATGAAATTGTGGTGCAGGCTGTAATCCACTTGGAGACTCCACACCAGCAAACCTGGCGTCTGGATGAAGACACACTTGCCAGAACCCAAGCCACGAAGAATTTGTGGCCCTGGAAGACTTAGTTTCCTGGAGACATAGACATGGAAGATACCAGTCTACTTCACCAGGTTATCAGCGAAGCTTCTCCTCCCCTCTATTCGGCCCCCAATTCCCTCAATCCGAATTTATTGTCCAAACCCCAATGAATGAACCTCTTTCCCTAAATCCTCATACTCGTTATTATTTTCCTAGTTTTCAAAAGAGCCTTGTTGTAAATGAAGAAGACTTAGCTCCTATCAATCCACCCAATCCCCTTGTTAGTTCACAAGTAGTAATCCCAGACACCAGCCACCCCATGTCAGGAGGAGGAGGAGGAGGACCACCTCCACCACCACCAAGAACGCCAAGATGGGTGGCAAGCCATCATAGACCTCTACAGTTACCCACACCCCTAAATGACATGCCTACCCATTGCCTGAAACTACTCCCAAAGTATGATGGCAGTAAAGGGACATCTACCGAAGACCATGTGGATCGATTTCAATATTTCATGGATAACATCCTGATCGATCACGATGATGTATTCATGAGAATTTTTGCTCAGTCATTAGAAGGAGAGGCCAAAAAATGGTTCATATCTTTACCTAATGCCTCCATTAGTATTATGGAAATCTTGGAATCTACCTTTGTCAAGAAATGGGGAGTTAAACGAGACAGTTTATATTATCTAACAGAGTTCTCTGCCCTAAACAAAATCAGCTCTGAAAATGTGGTCGATTTCACAACAATATTTAACAAACAGTATTTCAGAATCCCTGAGGACGTTCGTCCTACTGAAGTCACAGCTTGGGTCACTTATGCAGCCGCCTTCCCTTCAGATTTCGCCATAACATTGAGGGAAAGAAGACCAGTCTCGCTCAACGATATGCAGGATGATTCCATCGACATTGAAGGAAATCTAAGGGCCGGAGGAAAGATTAAAATGACTAGTGAGGCTGAACCCAAAGACAAAGGGAAGGCCAAGGAGGAATGGGTATCTTCAGAAATTAGAGACTCCCAAGATGCAAAGATCGATGAGATGACCCATATCATCAAGAACCTGTCAAATAAGGTCACTAGAATGGAATTGGAAGGTGGTATCTCATCGATAGTCTCCTCCCCGTCCTCCTAACCAGTTCAGAAGAAATTTCAATCCACAGATGGCCTATAGAGAAAAGAGAAACGATGAGCAGCCATTGAGGCCTCCTGTTCACGAGAAAAAAAACAATATCGTCGAGATCGCTGAGGAAGAAGGTTATGAAGATTTTGAAGAACAACTGAATTGGGTGGAAGAAGATTTACACCTCATGCACCTTACTAGAGAGGACTATGAAAGTTCACTATTATATAAGGAAGATGGCTCAGATCTTCAATATTCTCAAGAAAGTGACAATTTCCCTAATAATAATCTTGTTTCTTGCAATGCTCAGCCCGAAAAAATGCAATGGAGGTACATTTTAAGACCGAGGTTAGAAGCTATGCACAAGCAGAGTGGGCCTATTCCTAGAAAGTCAGCCCAGATATCCTAAATCAGCCAGGCATAAGCCCCCATGAGAGAATAGAACCAATCCCCAGAGAAGGACACACCTCTTTTAGTCTGGAACAAGAGATGAACAAGTTAAAGATAGCAGTTCCTTTGACTGAGTTAATAAGAAATCCTATTTACCAGGGATAGATTGACAAGATGCTGCATCGAGCTGAAAACATTGATCATCAAGATTCCATAAACCTTAACGACGAGGCTCCTTCTTTTTAGTGTGTTCCACGCATTGATAGTAAAAAAGATCCCACTGCCCCATTCTACGTCACCCTAAACATACATGAGAAGCTTCTACACAACTGCATGCTGGATTCCGGGGCCTCTCACAATTTAATGCCCAAAGTCATCATGGAACAGTTGGGGCTAGAAATCACCAGGCCCTACCATGACCTTTACAGTTTTGATTTCAGAAAGGTAAAATGCATAGGGATGATAAAAGACATGGTGGTCACTCTTCCCCAGATACCAACTAAGAGTGTAATGATGGATGTGGTGGTAGTGGATGTCTTAGCTAAATATGGTATGCTCTTAAAATCTAGGAGGAACCATGAAGATGGACATGAAATATGCTACGATTCCCATTTTTGCTGGAGAAACCCAGTGGTTATACAGGGAGGCCATGTTCTCCTATGTTATAAGTGATCAGGATAGTCCCATGAATTATCCAATTTACACTGTCGATGAGAACATGAGCTGTTACGGACTATCAATAGAAGACCTAGTTGGAGAAGAGATCGCACATGTTCAAGCAACAAAACCAGTTGCTAAAAGTAGTCGGAACCAAGTATGGAAACTCTTTTTCGATGGGGCATCTACGAAAGACCAATACAGAGCCGGTGTGGTATTAACATCACCATTGGGGGATGAATCAGTTTGTCTTACAAGCTAGATTTTGACACCACCAACAATGTTGTGGAATATGAAGCACTCATCCTAGGTCTCCGAGCAAAAAACAATTTGAGAATTGATAATATGGCAGTTTTCGGAGATTCTGAGCTAGCTGTAAATCAGATTAGAAATGTTTATCAGACGAAGCATCCCAGACTCAGAGCATACCGCAATCTGGCTTGGGATCTTATTGAGAAATTCTTTGACGCCTTTAACATTACTTTTGTCCCTCAGGAAGAAAATCAACAGGCCGATGCTTTAGCCATGATGGAAAGTTATTTCAATCCTCCCAAAAATCCAAAGCTAAACTATGAAGTTGAGATGAGATACCGTCCCTCCATTCCCAACAATGTCAAAAGTTGGCAAGTTTTCGAGGACGATCAACAAATTAAGCGCTTTTTGCAACTGGTCGGGGAATTCTCTGGTACTGAGGTGGATGCCGATTCTGAAAAAATAGAAGAGAGTAATTCACACTCAAAGGATACAGAAGTCTCTACATCCATGCAGTAGGTAGTAGGGCACAACATCCTACAGTTAAAAAATAATTACATTCTGAAAGGACTTGTCCCACTAGAGCAGCTGTTCGATAAAAATGACCTCCCGGTCAAACCAACAATACAACCAACCACAGAGACCATACAAGAGGTAAATATTGGTACCGTGGAGGATCCCAAATTCATCAAACTCTCTCAATCCCTCACGAACAAGTAGATGCGAAGGTATGAGGAATTGTTTAAAGATTATGTTGTATTCACATGGAAGTATGAGGACCTCAGAACCTATGATACTACCATAATACAACACAGGATCCCCTTGAAGCTTGATGCTAAGCTAGTAAAACAAAAGTTGAGACAGGTAAATCCTATCATGTTTCCTGTGATTGAAGGGGAAGTAAGAAAGCTCCTTGATTCAAAAATCATTATCCCCCTAAGATATTCTGAATGGGTGGCTAACCTAGTACCGGTCAAAAAAAAGAACGGGGAGATCCGACTATGCATCGATTTCAGAAATATGAATAGATGCTAGTTGAAGGACAACTACCCCTTGCCCAAAATGGATCACATTCTGCAAAATTAGGTGGTAGGATCAACTTGAGTATCTATGATTGATGGGTTCTCATGGTATAACCAGGTAGCAATGCACCTTGATGATCGGGAAAAGACAGCCTTCACTACACCATGGGGAACGTTCATGTATGACAAAATGCCTTTCGGCCTTATGAATGCTGGGGAAATATTCCAAAGAGCCATGGATATAGAATTTATAGGCAAAAAGGATAGATTCATTGTTATATACCTGGATGATATGACAGTTTTTTCTAAATCTGACCAGGAGCATCTTCAACACCTAAAGCAGAATTTTGAGAAGTGCAGAAAATATGGCCTGTCTCTCAATCCAAAGAAGTCCTTTTTTGCCATGACGGAAGGAAAGCTGCTTGGGCACATTGTTTCCAAAAACAGCGTGAGGATAGGCCCAGAGAGAGAGGCCTCTATTAAGCTAATCTGTCTTCCACGAAATAAAAGGGAGGTACAATCTTTCATTGGTAAAATAATTTGTTTATGAAGATTTATCCCTAACTTTGTTGAAATAATAAAAGAGATTACTGACATGTTAAGAAAGGATGCTAAGATAAAATGGACCACAGACGCTAGAAATTATTTTGAACAGATAAAGAACTCCCTAGGAGAGGCACCGGTGTTGACAAGCCCAGACTACACCAAGGATTTCTTAATTTTTTCTTTTGCCTCTGAGGTCACTATTGTAGCAGTCCTTTTGCAAAGAAATCATGAAGGGCATGAACAACCTATCTCTTTCTTTAGTCGAGCCATGAGAGATGTGGAATTAAAGTATAGCACAATGGAGAAGCAGGCCTATGCACTTGTTAAGGCACTCAATTCTTTCAGGATCTACGCCCTGCATTCCAAGATCATCACTCATGTCCCAAGGAGTACTATTAAAGATATCTTATGTTAGCCTGATAGTGAAAGAAGAAGAGGAAAATGGATTTCCAAGATCCAGGAGTGCAATATGGAGATTAAACCCACTAAGCTGGTAAAAGGACAGGGGTTAGCTAAACTGCTGGCAGAATCGAATTATCAAGCCCTAGAGATAAATTTGATTGATCAACTTCCAGAGTAGGAAAATGAAGAAGGTCATCAGAACATCCCCGATCATGTAGCCGAGAAGTTTATAAATTCAGAATGGTACAGGGACATAGTCTACTATTTGGAACATCTTACTTATCCCCCTGAAATGGAGAAAGCTAAGATAAGATCCCTCAAACTTAAGGCGGTCAAATACTGTGTTTTGGATGGTTATCTTTTTTGGAAAGACCCACTGGGAATCCTACTCAATTGTATTGTCGAAGAGGAGACCGAGGTCATAATTAATGAATTTCATAAGGGTATGTGTGGAGGACATATGCTTGGAGAGCGACCACTCATAAGATACTGCGAGCAGGTTATTTTTGGCCCACTCTATTTTCTGATACCAGCAAGATCATCAGGGCATGCAAGGAGTGTCAAATATTTGTTGGGAATCTAAAGCTACAACCGTTACCTCTAAGACAAGTTAGGGTGGAAGCGCCCTTCCAATAGTGGGGCCTTGATTTTATCGGAGAGATAAATCCTCATTCCAACAGTCAGCATTGATGGATTCTTACGGCCACTGATTACTTCACAAAGTGGGTAGAAGCTATTCCCACTAGGAACGCAAATGACTCAATTATCATAAGCTTCCTGGAAGAAAACATCTTGGAAAGATTCGGCTTCCCAAGGAAAATACTTACGGATAATGCTTTAGCATTCAAGTCATATAAAATGATGGATTTTTGCCAAAATTATAATATTGAATAAATTTATTCAACTGCATACTACCCACAAGGAAATGGCTTGGTTGAATCCTCTAATAAGAATTTGGTCACTATTATTAAAAAAATGCTCATCACAAACAAAAAGGCCTGGGAATCCCGTTTGAAATTCGCATTATGGGTAGACAGAATCAATGTTAAAAGGGCTATAGGCAATTAGTCGTTTCAGTTGGTTTACGGAAAGGAGGTTGTTCTCCTGATCCAGTTGGGCCTCCCAGTAATGAAGCTGCTACAACCAGAAAATGAGGAACCAGATGATATGGAAAGAAGAATCCAGCAATTGATAGAAATTCAGTAGGTCAGGGAACAATTGGATGACTCCACTAAAATCTACCAGGACAAGATGAAAGCAACTTTTGACCAAAGGGCAGTTTCTCAAGACTTCCAGCCTGGAGATCTTGTTCTGAAATGGGATGCCAAAAGAGAGCCAAGATCTAAACACAACAAGTTTGATAACCTATGGATGGGCCCTTTCAAAATCATTACATTTTAGCATAACAACACATATGAGCTTACTCAACTTAATGGTGAAATTTTCAGGAACCCTATGAATGGGAGATTCCTGAATTGGTTCTTTCATTACTAAGTTCTATGTCTTTCCTTGTGAGCAAGACCGTTGTATCATGCTTGTAACTTATTTTTATTTCTTTTATGTTCTTTAAAATGTTATGAGAAGCCTTGTAGCCTATTCTCTGACTATTTTTCTATAGTTATGTTTCTATTTTGAAACAATCATGACTTCATAACCCAATGGTATAAAAGGAAATGGTATACTGTTCTTAGTCTCTCCCAGAAGAAAGAGGCTATCCCCGTTGAAGCCGATGTTAGTGATATTATCAGCCAAAAGGAGGTTCATCACTAGATCAAAGGGAGACATCAGAGAAAGGAGCTAGAGCAGCAAAAGGCACGCATAAAGCTAAATACTTCACTCCTTAGCAGCCGGAGGATATGCAGTCAAGGATTGGAAAGGTTCAGCATGAGCTAGCTTAAAGCAGGCACAGTTAGGACTCTTAACATGCTTTGTTTTTTTATCCCATATGGCCCCTAATAGAAAACCACTCTTGACACATGTCCGCTTTAGAGATATTCAGGGGCCCCAAAGGCGGTATCAGTAGACCACCTTTCGAAGGACGTGAAACCACCTAGCTGTCACGACGGTTTATAAAAGCAGCTCGTAGGGAGGTCTTGCCCCAGATGGGACCCACCTTAGAGGACTTGCGTCTTCTTGGCATGGATATCAATTTTTCCTGACGGCAAATCAACATTCATAAAAGTGTCAGGGGGTTAAAGCCATGAGAAGTTTATCATGCTCAGTTCGCCCCTGATTCAAAACCACGGTCTCCACGTGGCATTCCCAGGATCATTCCGGGGTCCTGGAGTGGGTTTCCAAAACCACTTTTTGAGGGGCCTGAAAACTGCTAGTGGGTGGTTGTCTTGTCATCCTCGTTTCCACTTTGAAGCGACTCTCCCCAGTAATCATTTATGCCACTGGATCCATATGAACTACAGTTCTCTCCCAGCGTGTGAAGCTCGAAAGGGTGGTCAGGAAATTATCGCGACAGTACAGGCTCACTCACCGAGGATAGTTCAGACGGCCCTATAAATACCCCTGAGTTGGCCTATTTTGTATATCGAGGCTCCTGCACTTCGCCGGTCTGAAACACAAAGCCGAGGATGTGCAGATTGTTTTCAGGTTCATTTAATTCAAATAGTCAGGTGACAGGGTTGTTTCAATGGTGCATTTCATCTTGAGAGGAGGCTCTCCAGGAGCACCGGGGATTCGAACGACCAACGTCCATGAGTAGCCTGCAGACGCACACCCACAGATAGTCAAGAAGAAAAAACCCAAGGTCTCACCCGAGATGTCTAAGGAAGGTTCAACTATTTCATCAGTTCAAATGAAGAAGGGCCTTCTGTATGCAGTACCATGGAAGAAGGGGACATGCCGGTCTTAACGAAGGATGATCAGATGGTGGAATGGTAGCACCTGAGAATTTCTAATGAAGTAGTATTTACATCAGCTCCTGTTCCACAACTAGACATCAGAGTTAAGCTTATGTCCCGTCAAAATAAGGATCCGAGAGAAAAGGGCTTGGACGAGATGGAAGAATGAAGTAGTAGAGGTATGCAAAGCAGTATTTTTCAGTGGTATGGTCGCAGCTACGTCTTCATTAGGCCGTAGGTGGTCCAGCTGGTTTGTAAAAGGTTCTTCGCAGCTCTGAAAGATGTTATGTTGTTGATGCCTTATATTTTAAGGTGATGCGAACTGCATCTAGCCGGACATACTACTTTGTTAACAAAGTGGTCCCGGGTCATGGTCATAAGGATAACCAGTAACTCCCCTATGACTGATATTGTAACAAACTCTGTTAAGGAGTATAAATTGAAAATTTTAAGTTGTTGAGCTGTAATTGATTCTAACAAATTCTGGTTAGATAGTAGGAAGGCTATATATAGCCAGGCAGGCAGTAGCCAAAGGGTCGGCTCTCCTGTGTAAGAAGTATACTTCTATATTGGATAGTTTGATCAATACAAAGGAAAACATATTTTTCCCTATCTTGGAGCTTGATGGATTCAAAGTTTTGATGTGCACAGTTAGTATCTTCTATTGTTTTTCATCTCTTCTGTTTATGTATGATCTATAGAGCTGTTATGAATGATATATGAGTGCTTATGCTTAAATGTATTTCTTCTATGGTGATTGGTAATTGAAGTATTCATGCTGATTTATCTTGAAGTGATATTCTCATATGACTCAGTGGCGTTCTGTGTTCATTTTGTTAAGGCTAATGAATTCTTCTCCCATGCTCAATACGTCATGCTATAAATGTAGGATAAAGATTTACTTTCATAATACCTTTATCTTGCACCATTTCATTTTCCATTTGCCACCCAAAGTCTGATTTCTTTGCACATTGAAATACTTCCCATTGATTTTTCAAGATCAGAATTCTACACGGTTTTCTGTCAATTATATTTTGAAACATAAAAGTTTTCAGAAGTGATTATCGATGTCGAGGCACAATTCTAAAAGACAGCTTTAAAACGTATCTGGGACTAACAGGAGTGATAATGACTCTCCCTACTAAGTAGAAGGTGATCCCTTATAGTGATTAGGATGGATCCCAAGGTACTTGACTCCAACTACTGCAACTCTCATAATATAGTGTTTTGATGTCGACAAGAGATGAAGTACATGACAAGACAAGGGTCTTATTCAGAGAACCAATATCATGTTGTAACCAACTATTGGATGGAAATACCTAACACAAGACTGTTTGATAAGCGTGGGGCTCATAACTTCCCTTGATCAATGTAAACATGGGGAGTTTGTACGATAACCTTCCTCTAGGAACAATACAAGTTGAAATAGAGGGAGATAAACTACAAATGAAAGGGCTTTGATGGAGACACAATACGGAGAGTAATGGTGACCAATAAAAAAGATGTTGTTGAGAATATTTGAGACTCAAATACATCAATTAAAGGTGACCATGGTTTGCTTCCAAGAAATAATAGGATGTTCCCACAATGTGATGTGATGGGGGAATGGTTTGTAAATAAATAATAATGGTGGGGTCCCCACATTTTTGGGTTTTTCGGGGGACCAATTTTGATGATGGGTGAAGTCCCCATGGTTTTAAGTGGATTGGGGGACGCTTTCCAATATGAGGTGGGATTTGTTTTTGAAAATGTGAAGATGGGTGCCCCATGAATCAATGCCATGCAGATTATTTGTAACATGCCATTTTTGCTGAAAAACATTTTATGTTGGAAACATTATGTTAACTTTTATTTTAAATTTTTATATTGGACAAGTGTCCAAGGATGACTGTAATTGCACAATATTTTATTATTCAATAAATTAAATAGAATACAAACACCTAAGGGGAGTGTTGAAAGAGTGTTTACTGACCCACTAGGTGGAATAGAATCTAGGGTAGAAGGAAATGGACAAGTGGTAGCATCATGATGCAACTAACTAGTTGTTAGTATGGGACAACTCCATTGAAATGTGGTCATAGTGCCCTGGAAGGTGGGACTGGAACTTGAGGCTCATTTATTCAAAACTGACCACTAAAGACCTAGGCAGTCTATATAAGATCCATCGAATTATGAACTGAGGTTCATCAATTTTCCTGACGAGGAAATTTACCTTGGGGTTTTGCTATGCTTGCACCCAAGAGATTCGATGAGGGGATATGTTGAGTTTTTTACCATGGTATAAGTCTTCCTATTATACTACTGAGTGCAGAAGTTACATTGCTGAGTGCAGAAGGCATATGTGTAGTGCAGAACTTACATTGCTGAGTGCAGAAGGCATATGTTGAGTGCAGAAGTTATACTACTGAGTGCAAAAGTTATATTATTGAGTGCCTTGCTTCTACACAGACTCCGTCTACTTAGTGGTTCAGTAAGCAAGCTCAGGGGTCCAAAGGAAGCAAGTAGTTTGGCTGCTTCTTCTGGAAAAGGTTGGGAGGAACATGCCTCCTTGGGTGTTTGTCGGCCCTATCTTCATTTACAGGTTTTACTTGTCTTTTCTAATTCTAAGTAGTTAAAAATTTCTATCTGCAATTATTGATTTACTATTTTCAAGGATATTATTAAACAAATGCATTTATTTTAGTTTCTGACCTAATTAGGATTCTGTATAGTAATGATTATGTAAGATGAATTGAATAAAATATTTCTCTGCATTTTTCCCCATGCTAATGGTTCTGCATCGTACTCTAGTACGGAGAAGAGATTAAGGTAGATAAATTGATAGGCAGATTGCCAAATGAATGAGAAGATCAATACTGTTGTATTTCATTAGTTTTTCTTACCACTAATATTTTGTATTAAATAATATAAATTTATGTCTTTATCTTATCATTCCTTTCATCAGTCAATTGTTTAAGGTTCACTGTATTTTTATTTCACAATTTTTTATTGAAATAACAACTACAAAATAATTATTTCCTAAGTACATAATACTCTCATCCAATATTGTTAGCAAGCAAATATAATCGCATAAACAAACAAAACTCTTTCTATTTCAAACAATGCATAATTATTTAGCACTAATGTTTATGCATAGTATTCATTTATGTTATATTATTTATTTAATTAAACTACAGTTAATCCCGTTCACATTCAGCATAGGATTAGAAACCCTAGCTTGTGGCTTCATCATTTTCCATAGTTATCACAACTAATAAAACAAAGAACTATTATGTTACCCAAACAGAGTTTCGTTTACAAACTTAAGATTTACGATCGATTCATACCCTTCACTTCTCAAACCTTAGAATTATCAACATCTATCTCTCAGATTTAAAGTTTAGTTAAGGTTCAAACACCATCAGTTAACAGCAGAATAAGAACCTAGATACAATCTCATTACATAGTTGCAAACAAAAAAACATTGGCTCTCGGCCAACACTTAAAATCGACTGACATGAACGACGAGTAACATTTTCAAATCCATAAGCATAGTCTTCAAAGTTCTTTTCATACACATTCTATAAGACCAATTTTAAGAACATCTCGGCATCATCATGAGACTACAGTATCACGTTTTAATTGAAAACCATAAACAGAAAAACCATACGATTAGCTTGCTATAGACATCTAATTTCCGAAGCTAAACATTTGATATCATAATAGTAGAACATTTCCAAGAACACATATTAAGGTTTAACCATTTTTAACACCTGGATAAACCCTTAGCCCTCGAACTTTTCTTAAAACATAGTAGTTGCAACAACGACAAGCTTCATTTACATACAAACTGGAGCAATGCTCTCAAAATCCAACACATATATAATAACAAAGAAAACACGGTTCTTTTATTATCAAAGATAGTAGAAGGGTAAAACCCTCTCCTCAGTTAATTTTCTGTTACAGTTTCTACATTGAAAACTAAACACCATAGGCCTAACACCAAATGGGTTGAGGGTTTCATCCTCCGCAATGTTAGGATATTCCTATACTCCATCCTAGTCCCACCAGTATTTTGATCATTTACATTTTCAGTCATGCATGCACTTTTAGGGTTTGCATGCATCCTAGTCATCAGTCCAGCACCTAGCCCTCAGTTAGCCAGCTCCTAGGAGCTTCTCACTATTCAATTTTATCCCCCCAGTTGCTTAATGCACCCTTCTTCCTTGATTTTAGGGAGCAACTCGCCCTTCTTCACCTACCAGTCCAGTTGTCACTCAGTTACAGTCAGTTACACTCAGTTACAGTCAGCTACATTCAGTTACACTTAGTTACAGTCAGTTACACTCAGTTACATCTACCAAAGTTAGTTTGACTGATGGTTGACAGTTACTTGAGCATTGATGACTCCACTGATGATGATGAAGACTTCCAGTTGTGCTCCAATGATCATGAGGACACCTAGTTGTGCTCCGATGACACTCTATTGATCTTATGATCACTCTGAGAGGCTAATTCGAATTGCCACCTTGGGCATTCGAATCCTCTCTACCATTGTACTATTTATTTGTCCATATTGTGATTAATTAATTAGTGTGTGTGAAGTATTATTGCTTCTATCTGAGTTCTACTATACCATATTATTCTGTTGCTCATTATACTATATTGTTCACTCTTCTTCTATTTTCCTGCTTAATCATAATTACTCTTGTGAGGTACACATCATCTCTTAGATCTGCTGTGAGGATTTTCACATGGTATCAGAGCATGTTGAGAGTATTGTTTATCTCCATTCTTGAGAGTTTTTTGCAAGTTATTACCAAGATTTCGAGTGCAACAGTTGCAGCAATTTCTGCATTTTTGCAGCAGTAGCAGTTGTAGTTATTCTATATTGTTTTTGCAGGTCCTCTACAGCTTCTATGTATTCATCAGGAATTACTCCTCTTGATCCACTCAACTATGATGAATGGAAACCAAGAATGATAGCAGACTTGAAGATCCATGATCTTTTTTATTGTTATTTTGAAAGAGAGTTTGAATCTCCTGAAGAGAAGATTGACTGGTTAAATAAAAGTGACATGCACTTTCAAGCAATAACGTTTTCTTTGTTTGCATGCCAGATATTCCAATTCAAATACCGTAATGGTGTTGAAACTCCAAAGGAGTTATGGACTCCAAAAGAGATATGGGCTCACCTGGATGGAAAATTTGGCAGAGAGAATGAAGGACTTGGTCCCAACCCATTCGAAAGAAAACAAAGTGATGCATTCGCTTCTCTTGATGGTCTCTCAGATCATGCACCAGTATCATCTCATATTGAAGTCGTTGACAAAGAACTTGCGGATTCTACACTCATGCTCAAACTTTCTTCTCTTTCTGTGCCAGCTCACACTCTAGATATTGCAAAAGGTCCTAAATCCTCTCTTGCACCAGAGTTTGTTGGTTTGCCTCATGATCACATGATTATTTCGGAGGTCAAAACAACTTTTGAAGGTAATGCATTCGCTCCTCTCTAGCTAACTCCTCTTTTATACTACTATATGATCATAATTCCATGCTTTCAGAAGGTCATTGAAGAATATGGCCATTGCCATTCGCTTGGGATAATTTCTCATGCATCTACTGGTTTTGATCTCACCTCTCATGGTTCAAAGGAGATCTCAAGAAACCATGATTCAAGTCTTGGATCTAATTTGGATTCTAAGCAATTACTGCTTGGGATAATTTCTCATGCATATGATAGTTTTGATCTCACCCCTGCTGGTTCAAAGGAGATCTCAAGAAACTGTTTTTTAAGTCTTAAATCTGATTTTGATTTCAAGCAAACATGTAATAGTTATTTTTGGCATAATATCACCCATGGTGGTTCGAAGGAGAAGACAAAAGACTATATGCACTTTCACAGATTTGATCCTACCTCAGCTGATTCGAATCACAGGTTCAAGGATCATTCTCATACTGTTGGATTTGTTCTCATCACATTCGATCTGAAGAGCAAGTACAAGCACATGCTTTTTGAGCATGATCCACTTCATCCCAAGACGAAGATACCTCTAGACATATGACCAAGCATCACACATGCTTGAGTTTGGAGCATTTATTTTTATGTGTGCCTTACAGTCTATTTTTTGAGGAGGGGGTATGCTTCCCATGAAATTTTCCCACTTCCTTGGTTTATTGATTGTTTTTATTCATTGTATTGGGTGACCTTTGGTCTTAGTTACCAGGGCCCAGGATGGATTAAGGGGGGGTGTTAGGCTATTCCTATACTCCATCCTAGTCCCAACAGTATTTTGATCATTTACATTTTCAGTCATGCATGCACTTTTAGGGTTTGCATGCATTCTAGGGTTTGCATGCATCCCAGTCATCAGTCCAGCACCTAGCCCTTAGTTAGCCAGCTCCCAGGAGCTTCTCACTATTCAGTTTTATCCCCCTAGTTGCTTAATGCGCCCTTCTTCCTTGATTTTAGGGAGCAACTCGCCCTTCTTCACCTACCAGTCCAGTTGTCAGTCAGTTACACTCAGTTACAGTCAGTTACGCTCAATTACAGTCAGTTACAGTCAGTTACACTCAGCTACACTCAGTTACACTTAGTTACAATCAGTTATAGTCAGTTACACTGAGTTACACTCAGTTACACCTACCAGAGTTAGTTTGACTGATGGTTGATAGTTACTTGAGCATTGATGACTCCACTGATGATGATGAAGACTTCTGGTTGTGCTCTGATGACACGCTATTGATCTTATGATCACTCTGAGAGGCTAATTTGAATTGCCACCTTGGGCATTCGAATCCTCTCTACCATTGTACTATTTATTTTTCCATATTGTGATTAATTAATTAGTGTGTGTGAAGTATTATTGCTTCTATCTGAGTTCTACTGTACCATATTATTCTGTTGCTCATTATACTGTATTGTTCACTCTTCTTCTATTTTCCTACTTATTCATAATTACTCTTGTGAGGTACACATCATCTCTTAGATCTGCTGTGAGGATTTTCACATGCAAACTGTCAAAACAGCGCACAAATATTTCGACGAAGGTCACCCTCAGAGCCCAAGAAAACACGAAGTCTCGACAAAGAACACAATGAAGGTCCACTAGTCATCTAATCGAGGTAACGAGTAACCACCAAAGCTTACTGGTCATTTAGTAGATGCCTATTTTCAAAACCTAAGTATGGGTGTCGGTTGACGAAGGAACCTGCCATTCAAACACAAGTAGCGGTCAAAACAAGTTTTAAAGAAGTCATTACATGTGAAATAACATTAACTGAACTCTCAAAAATAGAATGGAAGACACAGGGTTCGAACCAAGAACCATTACCTTTTAAGTTATCACCGGAGCAGAACGCCAAGACAGTGCAAACTAGAACCATTACTCCACCACCGAATGCAAAGAAGGGTGGAAAACAACTCTAGAAAAACTACCACTGGACAGACATGGAAATCCGTGTATCAATTCAACTACCACGAAGCATTGGTCACTCACCCTGTAACTTTTAATGCAAACTGCTACTGTAAAACACCATGAGTGTATCGGCTCTTAAGTTATCAACATGTCATGGTTTCGAACCGTGGGCACTCCACAAAAGCCTGTTAACAAAACTCTGAAGGCTCTTGGCCTGTCGGCCTCTCCTCAGAGCCACTACACCGAATGCCAAGGAAACAATAAATTCATAGAGTGTAGTGGTGGTAGGGTTAGATCCCAAATCCAAAACCCTTGCTAGATCAATGGTGGATATCATTGAAGGGTTTTCACGTAAACCCAAGCAACAACCACATTAAATGACACCATCATTACCAAAGCCACTTTGGAAGACAGCTCATTTAACGTTCGAACCAAAACACTTATAGCTTGTCACGATGCTTGAACCATCACCACACCATCACGTGCCTAGAACTACAACATTGTCCACAGAGACATTCCACTGTTTCGGTAGTTGGGAGTATTAAATGCCAAGAGAAGCCAAAGTGCCTGCCAGCACGAAAACCTTCATAATGTTAATGTCATCCATGTTATAATGTATTGGATCGTCGATATAATGCACAACCCGGTTATGTAATGACACCTTGTGGTAAGTCAAGGTGGTGTCGGATTCATTGCTAGGAATCCATAGTGTTTTAAAGGGTCACGTAGATGCACACACAACACCATATGGTCATAGGACTATTTATAAGGCTTTGCACATATATATTAATATGTTAAAGGATCACACAATGCACACACATTTTGTATATATATATTCTTTGTGCATAGGACTAGGTATAATATGATACATACACACATTTCATTCTAGTATAGAAATTAAATAGGAATTTGTATATAATTCCTAAGATAAGATTTTAAATATGATTTTGCAATTAGTTTCTAGGCTAGAATTTGATCATGAATTGTCTATAGTTCCTAGGCTAGAATCTGAATATGATTCCGCATATAGTTGCTAAGTTAAAGTTTAATTGGAAACTTGCATGTAATTCCTAGGCTCTAGAGTATAAATAAAAAATTGCATATAGATATTGCATTTTATTTGCACTTAGCCATCACATATAGACATTGATTATTCTCATAAGTTGTGTCAAATAGAAACTCACAATAACAATGCATAGAGTTAAACTATGAGATTTGGATCCTATTCATTTGTTTGAACAATTTAATAAAAGGTTAGTACAGGGATTATGCATATTACAACTGGCATACTTCTGTTTTACAAACTAGGATAACTGAAGTTCTCACCAATAGCATTTTCAACATTTTGTCTCTTAAATCATTAAGACCTTGGAGACACAAAAACTGGTTAGAAACTCTTCGGTCACATGTCGTAAACACTAAAGCTCTTACCTGTAAATATGTGAAAAAGGACATTTCAAATGCTTTAGCACGAATGCTAAGTAAGCCTTGGGGCATCAGTAGGACCCCTTCATCATCAAACAGAAGAACAATAGTTAACACATATAGACTTTTATCATTGGATCAGCAACAAAAGAATTGTGAAAGTACCATTGAGTGAGTTTAACATCGAAGTGAAGATATTAATTATCTTGTCGCAAACATTACACTTTTGACCAACACAACATTTAGTACAGCAATACAACATTTAAACATTTATTATATTTCCGCACAGTTAGATTACACATTTAAAGCTACATCAAAAAAAATTTAAATTTTTATAAATTTCGGGATGTTACATTATTCCTACGTGAAGAATTGAATAGAACTGGTTACTTCTGAGGATGGGGGCCCCATAGGTGTCTTTGTGGGGGTAATGATACGAGGAAGATTATGGAAGTTAAATATCTCATGGAGGTATGAGTGGTATTTTTGAGTCTTGATCATAACATGTTCCGAGGAATTGGATGACGTCTACTTCGAGAGTAAGGGGAGTTAATGCGCAACCATGAAATGATGAGCTAGGGGTGATATTTTCAAAGTGTAACAGATTCCTTAAACTTGTGGGGGGTTGACATCATGGGTGTCAATTTATGACTAGGTTGGAAATGGTGTGCACATCCATGCGGGAACATGCTATTCGCAATGATGACGTTGATGGCACATCAATACTAGGAACCAGGGCCCTATGGTCATCAGTGGGAATACTGGTAACTGCATTGTAAACGGTAGGAAGACATTGCCTATATGCCAGTTTTGAAATGATACATGTGGTAAGAATCCTAACATCATTGTTGGATCATGGAGTCTTGTTCTTAATGTAAAAACAAGAGTCTACTTCCTATCTTCGTAATAATCCTGCACATTCAGCGCACATACCCAATTGTAGTAAAGAATGTAGCCAAGGTATTGACAATGCAGAAATCATAAACCAAAACAAGCTGCACCTTTGGGGTGCTCATGAATAAAGGGTAAAAGAATTTAGGCTACAACTCATTGACAGGGTTATTGAGGGTGAGACCTTCTAGGTCGGGTAAGACATATGACCTTTTGCAGAGACATTGCTTAACAACGTAAGGGCTTGTCCCTTTGGATACAAATTTACTGGGTCCTGGTTTTCTATGTTTCTTGGCATCTAAGAGAAGGATAAAGTCACCCTCATTGAAGGATAAAGTCACCTAGCCATCACGGTGGTTTATAAAAGCAGCTCATAGGGAGCTCTTGCCCTAGATGGGACCCACCTTAGAGGACTTGCGTCTTCTTGGCCCGGATCTCGAGTTTTCCTGACGGCAAATCAACGGTCAGAAAAGCATCAGGGGGTTAAATCCAAGAGAAGTTTATCATGCTAAGTTCACCCCTGATTCAAAACCATGGTCTCCACATGGCATTCCCAGGATCGTTCAAGGGTCCTATAGTGGGTTTCCAAAACCACTTTTTGAGGGGCCTGAAAACTGCTAGTGGGTGGTTGTCTTGTCATCCTTGTTGCCACTTCGAAGTGATTCTCCCTAGCAATCATTTATGCCGCTAGCTCCATACGAATTCCAATTTTCTCCCAGCGTGTGAAGCTCGAAAGGTTGGTCAGGAAATTATTGCAACAGTACAGGATCGCTCACCGAGGCTAGTTCAAATGGCCCTATAAATACCCTTGAGTTGGCTTATTTTGTATATCACGTTTCCTGCACTTCATTGGGATGAAACACAAAGCCGAAGACGTGCAGATTGTTTTCGGGTTCATTTAATTCGAATAGTCGGGTGACAGGGTTGTTTCAATGGTGCATTTTATCTCGAGAGGAGGCTCACCAAAGCACCGGGGATTCGAATGACCAGCGTCCATAAGCAGCCTACAGATGCACACCCACAGACAGTCAGGCAGAAAAAACCCGAGGTCTCACCCTAGATGTATAAGGAAGGTTCAGCTATTTCATCAGTTTAAATGAAGATGGGCCTTCGGTATGCAGAACCACGGAAGAATGGGACATGCCATTCTTAGCGAAGGATGATCAGATGGTGGAATGGTAGCACCTGAGCATTTCTAATGAAGCAGTATTTACATCAGGTCGTGTTCCACAACTCGACATCAAAGTTAAGCTTTTGTCCCATCGAAAGCAGGATCCGAGAGCAAAGGGCTTGGATGAGATGGAAGAATGAAGTAGTAGAGGTCTGTAAAGTAGTATTTTTTAGTGGTATGGTCGCAGCTACGTCTTCATCAAGCCGTAGGTGGTCCAGCTAGTGTGTAAAAGGTTCTTCACAGCTCTGAAAGATGTTATGTCGTTGATACCTTATATTTTAAGGTGATGCGAACTTCGTCTAGCTGGACATACTACTTCGTTAACAAAGTGGTCCCGGGTCACGGTCATAAGGATAACCAGTAACTCCCCTATGATTGATATTGTAACAAATTCTGTTAAGGAGTATAAACTAGAAATTTTAAGTTGTTGAGCTGTAACTAATTCTAACAAATTCTGTTTAGATAGTAGGAAGGCTATATATAGCCAGGTAGGCAGTAGCCAAAGGGTCGGCTCTCTTGTGTAAGAAGTATTACTTCTATATTCGATAGTTTGATCAATACAAAGGAAAGCATATTTTTCCCTATCTTGGAGCTTGATGGATTCAAAGTTTTGATGTGCACAGTTAGTATCTTCTATTGTTTTTCATCTCTTCCATTTATGTATGATCTGCAGAGTTGTTCTGAATGTTATATGAGTGCTTATGCTTAAGTGTATTTCTTCTATGGTGAATGGCAATTGAAGTATTCATGTTCATTTATCTTGAAGTGATATTCTCGTATTACTCAGTGGCGTTCTGTGTTCATTTTGTTAAGGCTATTGAATTCCTCTCCCAAGCTCAATACATCATGCTATAAATGTAGGATAAAGATTTACTTTCATGGTACCTTTATCTTGCACCATTTCATTTTCCATTTGCCACCCAAAGTCTGATTTCTTTGCACATTGAAATACTGCCCATTTATATTTCAAGATCGGAATTATATATGGTTTTCTGTCAATTATATTTTGATACATAAAGGTTTTCAGATGTGATTATCGATGCCCAGGCACAATTCTAAAAGACAGCTTTAGAACGTATCTGGAACTAACAGGAGTGCTAATGACTCTCCCTACTAAGTTCAAGGTGATCCCTTATAGTGATTAGGATGCATCCCAAGGTGCTTGACTCCAACTACTACAACTCTCATAATATAGTGTTTTGATGTCAACAAGAGATGAAGTACATGACAAGATGAGGGTCTTATTTAGAGAACCAATATCATGTTGTAACCAACTATTGGATGGAAATACCTAACACAAGACTGGTTGATAAGAGTGGGGCTCATAACTTCCCTTGATCGATGTAAACATGGGGAGTTTAGGAACAGTACAAGTTGAAACAGAGAGAGATAAACTGCAAATGAAAGGGCTTTGATGGAGACACAATATGGAGAGTAATGGTGACCAATAAAAAAGATGTAGTTGAGTGTATTCGAGACTGAAATACATCAGTTAAAGGTGACCATGGTTTGCTTCCAAGAAATAATAGGGTCTTCCCACAATGTGATGTGATGGGGGAATGGTTTGTAAATAAATAATAATGGTGGGGTCCCCACATTTTTGAGTTTGTCGGGGGACCAATTTTCATGATGGGTGAAGTCCCCACGGTTTTGAGTGGATTGGGGGATGGTTTCCAATATGAGGTGGGATTTTTTTTTGAAAATGTGAAGATGGGTGCCCCATGAATCAATGCCATGCAGATTATTCCTACGTGAAGAATTGAATAGAACTGGTTACTTCTGAGGGTGGGGGGCCCATAGGTGTCTTTATGGGGGTAATGATATGAGGAATATTACAAAAGTTAAATATCTCATGTAGGTATGAGTGGTATTTGTGAGTCTTGATCATAACTTGTTCCGAGGAATTGTATGACGTCTACTTCGAGAGTAAGGGGAGTTAATGCGCAACTATGAAATGATGAGCTAGGGGTGATCTTTTCAAAGTGTAACAGATTCCTCAAACTTGTGGGGGGTTGACATCGTGGGTGTCCATTTATGACTAGGTTGGAAATGGCGTGCACACCCATGTGAGCACATGCTATTCGCAATGATGACGTTGATGGCACATCAATACTAGGAACGAGGGCCCTATGGTCATCAGCGGGAATACTGGTAAATGCATTGTAAACGGTAGGAAAACATTGCCTATATGCCAGTTTCGAAATGATACATGTGGTAAGAATCCCAAAATCGTTGTTGGATCATGGAGTCTTGTTCGTATATTATAAAAACAAGAGTCTCCTTCCTATCTTGGTAATAATCCTGCACAGTCGGTGCACATACCCAATTGTAGTAAAGAACGTAGCCAAGGTATTGACAATGCATAAAATAGAAACCAAAACAAACTGCACCTTTGGGGTGCTCGTGAATAAAGGGTAAAAGAATTTAGGCGACAACTTATTGACGGGGTTATTAAGGGTGAGACCTTCTGGGTTGGGTAAGACATATAACCCTTTGGGGAGACATTGCTTAACAACGTAAGGGCTTGTCCATTTGGATACAAATTTACCAGGTCCTAGTTCTCTATGTTTCTTGGCATCCAAGAGAAGGATAAATTCACCCTCATTAAAGGTATGAGTTCACACTTGTCGATCATAGTGCACCTTGCAATGAAATTTCGTGGCCTCATTTTATTGGAGGGAGTCATGACATTCTTCGTCAAGGTTTTCCAAAGTAAATAGTGATTGCTCGAGGGAAGGAGTGTCTAGTAGAAACTCAACGGTAGATTGGAGTGTAGGTATTTGGCACTTGATGGGAAGGAAAAATTCTACTCCATGGACAAAGTGGAATGGGGTAAATCCTGTAGCATTATTGACTAAGGTATGGTAAGCCCAAAGAGCTTGGAACAACATGTGACGCCAGTTGTATTTGTTCTTATTCACTATGCATTGGAGCATAATTTTGAAAGTTTTGTTTACAACCTCAATTTGGTCATTTTCTTGGGGGTAGTAAGCTATTGAAAATTCAAGTTTAAAACCTAACAGTCGTGAAAGTTCTTCAAAGGTCTCATTGTGGAAGTGTTTTCCATTATCAGAGGCTAGTTGTTTGGGTACGCCAAAGTAGGAGATGACATGGTTAAAGAAGAAATGCGCAGCATTAATGCCCTTGAAATCGAATGTGAGCATAGCTTTAGCCCATTTGGTGAAGTAATCAACAGTGAAACCGATATATTGGTGACCTTGCGCCGACATAAGGAAACACTCCATTAAATCGATTGTCAACTTGTAGAATGGCCTAGTGGTGTTGACTGGATGTAGAGGAACTGTTGGGAACCATGTTTTGTAGGAAAATACCTTACAATTTGCACATTGCTTGACTGCATAGACATAATCCTTGAAGACAGAGGGCCAAAAATATCATGCATGTAGGATTTTTTGGGCGGTAGCGAGTCCTAAGAGGTGACCGCTATAGGCACCACTATGGTAGTCATTGATAACTTATTCATCCTCCTCATGTGTTAGATAATGTCGTAGGATGGTGTCTATGCCACAGTAGTACATGACATCTCCGATGAGAAGGTATATGGGTGCATGGTGGTGGATATTTTGGTGATCATCACAAGATAGATGGGGGGATTTCTTAGTACGGAGATAGGTAAGGATATCGTTGTATCATGGATCATAACCGACGATGAAAAAGAGATGCTCATCAGGTAATTGGTCCTGAACAAGGTAACCTATGGTGGTAGATGGGAGGTCTGTATGAGCTTAGCTAGGGCCATAGCTTTCTTTCATTTAGGCATAAAAAATTCAACATCAAATTCTTGTAAGATGACAATCCAACTTGCAAATTTACTATTGAATAGTCTTCGGCTAAGTATGTATTGCATGGGGTTGGATTTAGCAACCACGGATGTTTTTCGAAGCAAAATGTAATGGAGTAGCTTCTCTATGGAAAGGATGACTGCTAAGGTGATATTTTTGTCATTAGTGTAGTTGAGGACTGGTCCGGCGAGTCTTTTTCTAACATAGTAAATTATTTGTTCCTAGTTATACTCGGCTAGTTGGACTAGCACACTGGACACAACAGAAGCTGACACAGATATATAAAGGGTAAAATATTTGTCAAAGTTTAGGGGGGAATGAGGGGGGATGAAGACAAGGCTTGTTTCAGAGCATCAAAGGCACTTTGGGAATAATCATCCCATTTAAAGGGGATGTCTTTCCTAAGGAGGCATAAGAATTTGTGGGCATGCATGGCGTAATCAGGGACAGAATGCTAAAGAAAGTTATCCTTGCCTTGGATACTTTGTAACTGGCGTCGTGTTCATGGAGGTGGTAGTTCGAGAATGAATTGAACTTTTGAAAGGTCGATAGTGATGTCATCCTTTGAGATGATGAATCCTAATAATTAACCAGTGGTAACTCAGAAGACACATTTAAGATGGTTCAATGGAATGTTGTATTTGTGACATCGTGTGAATATGGTACGAAGATCGCGAAGATGGTTGCATCATTTCTTGGATTTGGCAATGAGGTCATATAAAAAGGTGAAGATGATGTGAGCCAAGTCGTTAAAAATGTATTCCATAGTGCCCTAGAAAGAGGCACCTGCATTCTTTAGACTAGAGGGCATAACCTTATACATGAAGGTACCCCATGATGTTGTAAATGTTGCTTTGTATTGTTCTTGGGGGTGAATTTGTATTTGATTATAACTGGAAAATCCATCCATAAAGGACAACATTTCACTACCCGCACATGATTCAATGATCTGGTCGATGAAGGGTGTAGGAAAATTGTCCTTAAGGTAGGCTAAGTTGAGGTCTTGGAAATATGTATAGACACGAATGGTACCCTACTTTTTGTTAATCGGGATAGGGTTAGATACACAGGATGTGTAAGAAATGGGGAAGATAAATCTATCATGTAAGAGTTTTTCGATCTTAGCTTTGATCGTTGGGGCCTTGGAAGGGTGGACCAGGCATTGTTTCTACCTAATGGAGATGGTGTTGGGCCAAGTGTCGATGTGATGTTCAACAATTGTAGGGCCGAGGCATGGCATTTCTTCATAAGACCATGCAAAGACCTCACAAAAATATTTGAAGAGGGAGGTAAAATCAGTAGTTTCCTATGGTGAGCAGGAATCCCCAATGGAGATGTTTTTGATGATTCTTGGGGTAATGGAAATATCAACCTAGATTGTGGGGGTCATATTGGCAAGATTACCATCTTAGAAAGAGTCTAGGGCGAGAATAGGATTCTTGAATCAATTGATATGACTAGGGGGCATAAAATATTTTGATTCAATTGTATATTGTTGTTCGATTGGAAGAGTGTGTTGTCCCTGTTTATGAACCACCGATAACCTATGATGGAAAGTGTCCCATGGAGGTTCATTAGTGTGCATGGCTTTAATTATATCTTCATTCATGGAAAAGTTGTATTCTTCTAGCAAGTCTTCATCAGAGGAAAAGGGGTATTTAGAATTGGTCTAAAGGGGAACCAAATCGAGATGCAAGATGTCGAGAAAATCAAAGGAGATTGGGGTAGGGAATAATATCTCTTCTCATGGAAAGATTAAGGGATCCAAGGCCTCTCGAGAAATAGGTGATGGTGGATCGAGATCTCTAGGGTGATATGATATGTTCGGGATGTTGTTGTCATCATTGTGGTATGTCGGTTCATTATCCTCCTTGATGACTGTAGAGAGGGTAGTACCGCAAGGGGTAAGGTTATCAACTAATCAACTCTGGGTTGATCATAGACTGTGAAATGTGGCTACTAGAGGACATTGGAATGAATGGTGAGACATTAAATTGTATGAAGGAAATGGGTGGGTGGAAATTGTGTGGTTTAGAATGATGGTAGGACTTTCTGGATGCCGAAGAAGGAATTGTTGGTTGGGTATGGATTCTGCCCATCGAGGGGAGGTGTTTTTTGCGGTCACTGTGGTAACGTATTGGTGGGAACCACTTCTGGTGATGATGGGGGAGAGATATCATCTAATGTATGGGTGAGGTGAATCGTGGCCAAAGCCTCCCGAAATCGAGAGAGATCGGGACAATGGCGAGTGTAATGCCCATAATGGGAACACATTGCACACACATGATTTGTATGTAGTTTCTTGGAACTAGGTGTGGGAGATGATGATATGCCCCCTTCTAGGGTCAGTGTAGCATGGTTTATGATGACCGGAGTGTTGAGAAAATGTCTTAGATCTGGCAAGGTGGGAAACAGGTTGGTCGCATGGCCTTGTTACTCAGAAAGAGCACATGGTGGCATGACCATTAGGGTAGGAGTATTGGTCGTTAATGTGGATTTTATCCAGTTTTGGTTGATCCCCCCTAATTTAGGTTGAGAAACATCCAACGATTCGGGTGTAGGGTTTGGGAGGAGGGGCCTTTCAACCAGGGTATTTTTTAAGGATTATAAAAGTATACTTAAGTATAGTATTTTAGGCAATTATTTTGGATTGGAAAAAACATATATATAGATTCGTAGGTGAATACGAAATATGAAACATGCAATTTACTACCAAAGCTTGTAAATTTTGGTGAATATTGTGATAAAAAAACATATTTTATGTAAATATAGGCGATATTAGAGACTAAAAATTACCAAATAGCGAATTTATTTTTTGAAAAAAGACCCAAAAAATAGCCAATTGGTGAAATTTCGTCCCTATAAATTCCCCTGCTTTCAACTGGATATGGTTTAGTCACAGATGTCATAGATTTGGTTGTCATAACAGAAGGTGTTATAGGCTTTGTAGGCATAGAATCCGAAATAGTTACAAACTCATAGTGATCAACTGGTTTGGAAGCCATTTCTCGGTACGGTGGTGTAAGGTACCATAACAGAATACCCAAACTGAGCCCAGGTAGAGTTAATTGAGCCATAACTGGTGTCCCTTGTACACTTGTGGGGTGTCCAAGAATGGAATCTGGAATATTGGGGGGACCAATGGAATCAACATTTTTCAATGCCATGACTCACCAATGGCTCTGATGATGATGTTGAGGTGGAGTTGGCTCCATTTTCAACGGTGAAATTTGTGCACATTATGCCATCGATTGATGTGGGGATCTTGGGTGGTGGTCCTAAATAAACTCCTAACAAAATGGAGTCCTTATAAATTTTAGGGGCAATGTCAACATAGGGTTTATCAATGCCGAGACAATTGGTAGGATGTTATTAGGGTTGCTTGTGGTGTTGGGATCATAGTAGTTAAGCTAGTAGAGATTGACAATCTTACCATTTAAGGGAAACATCATGATATGGAAGACCGAGGAGGCAACCACCTTCATGGAGTACATGTAACTATGCCCTAAGAAGATGTTGTAGTTGAGTTCAGCATCAACTACCTCCATGTCAATAATGAACATCTTCCCCCCCAACTATATGGGGACATTTTGGTATGATCTTCTCCCATCGTATGTGAGAAGAGCGATAGACAAGGGGACCAGCTCTAGTTATCCTAATCATTTCCAAACCTTAGCAAACATAACACAAGTGGATATGCCTTCATCAATGATACAATGATGAATCATAATGTTATTTACTGTGACCGAGACTTGGAATGCAGCTGATGAGGGTAGTCATGGTTCACCTTTGTCAAGATCAAAGGTCATGAGATGCGAGTCAGAAGGATAGATGGCAATGAGTGCATTGAGTAATTCCTTTCTCCGAGTTGGACATGACTGTGGAACCTCTAACATGGACATGGATAGAGGGGATTAAGCTAATTCTTCCACAATACTATAATTGTTGGCGGATTTTATGTGGGGATTATTAGGAGTACACTGAAATGGAAATTTGGGAATCCATGGGATTTGTTTGGCACTTGGGAATTGTATTTACAGAGGCCCCCCCAAGGGGATAGGGATGTCTTCCACTTGGGGAGCTTCAAGTCTATCATAAACTTTGGCTCGAGTATGAAGATTAACATCCAATGTGTAGATATTTTGGAAAGAACCATCACTGGAGGGGTGAGGATCTTGCTATTATGTAAAAACCTCTTGATTCGTAAAGGTTTATTGTAATATAGTATTTTGGGGTTGGGGAGGATTTGCGGATTTAGGGGGATTTGTCACCATATTCTTCTTGGCTTACACTAACTATTGAAAGCTAGGGATAAGAGGGCAGTGATGGGTGCAATGACCATATTTTCCACAAATGGACTAGCAATAATCGTTCGTCAAGTTTGTTTTATTCCCTTTTGGGGGGGGGGGGATTATTAGTCCTCATGTTTTGATTACTCGGATTCTAGTTTTGCTAGGGAGGGGGGTTTCCACCTTGCCCCTCCTGCTAGTTTTTATTTTTCTTCCCTTTATTCTTTCCCTAATCCTAAGGGTTCCGGGGGTTTGTGGTGTTCAACTACTCAAACTATTGAGCTTGTTGGGCATAATAAGGTTAAACGAGGTGCACCCCCATGTGAGGTGTAGGTTGCTCATCAATTGGACATGGGAATGGATAATAAGGATTATATCTCAAGGGTGGGATAAATGTGGTTTACGCTCCATAAGATGTGGACGTAGGAATAGATTGTGCCATTTTAGGTGCTAGAATGTTTTCGTTTGGATAATGTTTGGATAAGTAGGACTATAGGTTCCATACTGTATTTCACCAACTAGTGGGGTTGGTACCAAAGAAGGGGTAGAGGTGCAGGTGGCATGGATGGGTATTGTGGAGTCATATTAAATGATTTTGAAATGATATGGGGAACCTTTCCTAAGTGGGAAATGGACCCAATAATCCCATCCACCGAATGTGACGATCCTGTAGGTATAGCAATCCAACAAGCTATGCCAAGGGGCATTAGGGAGGATAATGTAAAGGTAGTTAGATTGTGCATATAGAAGATCAAAATGCTATGATGACCGAATAGCCTCTTCCCTTTTATGTGGCATGGAGGTGGAGACATATTTATCTATGCCTCGTTGAAGTGATTTGATGAACCAATCCAATAAGAAGGGTCGTTGTATTTTGATTTTACATAATGCGTGGCATCTACACCACTCATGGATGTGGTCTATGATGCAGGTGGGTGTATTTTGTCGAAACTCTGTTAGAATTTTGAGATCAAGGTCATGGCGAATCGGAAGCTGGAAGTAAGTGAGAAATGCAGTGGCCAATATCACACAGGTGGCATGGGTCATTTTTGGTAGATTTACATACCATTTGGTTGTCGTTCCGATAAGGGTATGTCGAGAGAGGAAAATCGGCATAGGATCACCCACTATGCTATTAGAAGAAAACCATAAGTGGAATGACATGACATGGTTGGAGGGATCATCCCCCTATTTTCCCTCAAATTTTGGAATGTCGGAGGAAGTTTATCTGGCATAGTCAGCCATGTTGTATCATGCACAATGGGTTCATTGATCAGTTTGGCCAAATCAAGGATATTTAGACTAGCCATGAAAGATAGGGTAGGAGGATCTGGTCCTGCGATTGTATATTGGTTGTGGTTTTCACTAGGGGGAGATCGAGGTGGTGTTGAAAATAATGAGTGACCTCCTATGAGAGAGGATGGATCAAAGGGGTCCAAAGGGTCTCTGAGAGGAGAATCCAAAGGGGTGCCTCCTTCGGTGGTGGAGGAGGTGGAAGGATTATCACTTTCTTCGAGAGGAGAGAATGTCTCGAGCAAGGAACATCCTTTCCCAGATGATCCTATCAATGTGGCCTAGGAGAAGCCCCAGCTAGAGTATCTTCTGCATGTACCATGGGGAGATTGTGTAAAAACACCCCTCGAGAGAGGGGAGAGGCCTTGCAGTCTTCGAGACTTCCTTAGGGGTTTTTTTGGTTCCTAAATGGTGAAATCTTTTGTGTCAAGTGAGAGTAATGGTGGAATTTAAACACAATTGAATAGATGCAAAAATATGCCAACCATAACAGATGCAATATGTTACAACAAGTGAGATATGCGCAAAGTTAGTTTTAGTGCAAGATTTCCCACATGCAGGTTCTTTTTAATTACAAGTTAGCGAACTTGTAACTAAAAAGAAAAGAAATGTAAATTCCCTAAAAATACCTAACTTCCTTCCTATCAAATGTAACTGGACCTCCCAAAAGTACAATTGATGGTGATAATGGTATCCACACACCAATTTAATAGTGGAGGTAACAAAGAGTTAGTTCTACAGGCAATGGGGCTAATGTTCCTATCAATAAGACTTGGAAACACCTCCCAATGGCAATAGCTACTTCGATTGGAAGAGTCTTTAGGTCTCTTAGTGTGTGTTAGTGGTGCAAACACATGTGATGAAGGAAAATTGATTGTTGGGAAATTAACTAGAAGAGTATAAAGTAAATGCAAAAGTAGATGTACTTTTAACTCTAAAAGTTGCTCAAGGTGCTTTGCAAATCAAAGTGATAACTAATTAAATAGTGTGCAATGGAGACATTTCACACTTCTCACCCTTTTCTAATTCACCAGGATCACAAGAAGTGCAAGGTGAAGAGCATACTATGGGAGACAAGAGTCTTTAGGTGCTTGCTTGTCTGCAAAAAGTGGATTCTACACAAGCCTTGATCCTAAAAACATGTCAATTGAGCATAAACAAGAATGGTCTTGAATACTAGTGACAACAATGAGGCCCATTGGAACCCTCAAAGTTGGTTACATAGGTAAGTTTTGAGAGATATGAATTCTTTACTCCCTAATATTGGTCTATGTGAACTAATTACTAAAAATGTAAGTAATTATTGAAAATTAACTCAATTTGAGTTCATTACTGTGCAGCAATGGGGCTGCAAGATCGTTTCATGTAGATAAAAAGAAAATCAAATGATTGTAGCATGGACAAACAATATTCTACCACGCGGTAGCACGGAAAATAAAAAACAAACGTGTTGTAGCGTGGGCCGAACACATACAAGGTGCACAGGTCAAACAAAAGAATGTCGTGCGGGTTATGAACTAGTTACCTACGTGACTGGCACAACTTTCGAAGGCATTTTCACACTGGTAGCACGACCAAGAGGTAGTGATCCTCTCTATTGTGTAAAAATTAAGTGTGGCCAACAGGGGCACAAATTCTGTAGTAGGAGATGGTAAACATGATCTCTTGCAAATCATAAACACCCAGAATTAATCACTTAGCATAAAACAACCTAGTTTAAAATTAATAAACATAAATAAGTGGATTTTTCATTTGAATTATTGTGGAAAAAATTACACAAGAGTGCATCCCTTCACTTGGTAAGGGGATAGTCCTTCTAGGATGCAACAAGGCCTCAGTCCTTGGAGCCCCTGTGGGAGTGTGTGGTTGTCCTCCAAATGATCTTGCAAGAGATTGTTAGTGGAATTCACATAAAATAAATAAAAGTTAAACAAAATGCAATACAAAGGAAATGGGGGGAGAATGCAAACTACAATAACAATCAAAGGTATGCAAAACCAATTTGTATTTCCCAATGGTCAAGCTATACAACACCTAGGAGGTTTGGGATTCAAGGGAAACCAACAATCTCCCTTAGGGAGGTCCTTCTTGTCCAAACTATATGTTAAGTGTGTGGTAGAACAATGGAGAGAAAATATTGCCCCATTGGAGGAAGGTGGCAAGGGAACTTGGGAATGCTTACAAAGGTAGGAAGATGTGGGCTATGAGGAAGCTCCAAAAAAAATCTAGAAACATAACCTTGCTCTTCTTTCTCTCTACAAAATGCATGTCAATGGATTTCTTTTATACGCCAATAGGTGGCCAAGAAACAACTAGATCCAAATGTAAACTTGTACTCTCCATGAACTAGTTCCAAGGTACACCAATGGGGCTATTTAATGCCACCAAGTGTGTGAGGAGATGAATTTGGATTCTTGGAGGTGATGGATCCTTCATTGCGCCACGGTCCCACCATTTTGATAGTGGCATGACTATCGAAGGAATATCCACGTGAGTATCGCGTGGGAATTGAACTGATACAATTCGCTATAGTGGGAGTTAAACATGGTTCAGCCACATGACCTCTTCTTCTAACTAGTCTTGTGAAATTTTGCACCCATGCTATCTTTTCTATTTGTTTAGGATGCCTTTGGTGAACTGCATTATTTATGTTGATGAATCCATACTACAAGAATCACCGAAATGTTGCATGTGTGCGAGATTTAGGTGTTAACATAGGGTCTCAACCAGCCAGTCTCATTCCTTTTTAGGTTTTCCTTTTATTATGTTTTTATACAAGAGTACTAACTCATCAACTAAGATATACTTCCTTCTAATATTTATATCATGCCATGATTTTTGTTGTAATTTTTGAACTTCTTGATGATAGATGGAAATCATTCTTTGTTCTTCCAATTTCTATAGTTCAAAGATTCTATCGTGTACAACTTGAATAGTATCTAAGTGTAGTACTAGAGAAATGGATGAAGCTTGTTTCTTGAAGTGTAGAGGGATGGCTGCTTCTTGACCACAGACTAGTTTAAATGGTGTCTAACCCGTCAATCTCTTACATATTTTTCTATATTCCCATAGTATTGAAGGTATCTTGTCATCCCCGTCATCCTTGTCGATACTGTAGATTTTTGTTAGACATCCTGTCAATGTTTTATTAAATGACTCAACTGCTCCATTCGAGTGTGGATGATATGCTGATATTTTATTACGATCAATCATAAACTCTGTTTGTAGTACATCGATAGCCTTATTGATGAAATGTGTGCCTCAATCACTGATTAGAGTTAGTGAACATCTGAATATTGTAATTATATTCATAAGAAATTTAGCTACAACTTCGCTAGTACAAGCTTTGACTAGTTCTACGACAGCCCACTTAGTTACATATTTGACAGTAGTGATAATATCGATTACCCATCCGATGACCAAGGGTTGGAAAAGGACCGACAAAGATGCTTGCTTAGATTTCAAATGTAAGATTAACAAGCTTCGACTAGTTCTGCTTTAGCCCACTTAGTCATATATTCAACCGCAGTGATAATATATTGAGCACCCGTCCAAAAGCCAGGGGTCAAAAAAGGACTAACAAAGTTGATTTCCTAGATTTCAAATGTAATACTGGGGTTTAAAGGGATGAGGAGAATTTCATTCAGTTCTTTGGTACAAAATTCTGATGCATACAATACAGAAACTTGGTACACTGGATACAAAAACTTGGTGTGTTGAATACAGAAACTTGGTACGTTGGATATAGAAACTTGGTATGCTAGATATTGTTAGAAACTTGTTGCACTGGATAGAGAAGCTCAGTGAGCATAATATAGTGCACTAAACTGAATTTGTGAAAATTAACACAAACAGTGAGCAAGGATAAACAAAGAACAAATATAAGTAGAACTAAGAAGTTAGCACATACAGAAGCATCAAAAAACTTATAAATTTATAAATCTCAAGGGATTGGTGTCTCCTACAAGTTGGTGCTTGTAAATCACAAGGGATTGGTGTCTCCTTCAAGTTGGTGCTTGTAAATCTCAGGTGATGGGTGTTTCCTACAAGTTAGTGCTTGTAAATATCAGGGGATTGGTATCTACTGTAAGTTGAATCATGCAAACCTATGTAAATTGTATATTGATGATCAATAAAAGACAAATATTTTATTACTTTTTTCTATGTATATTGTGATTGTCTGTGTACTTTGATCAATTGAGAAGAAACGTAAGAATCTTTGTAATATTGATTCACCCCTCCTCTCGATATTACTATGTATTCCAACAAAAGTGTGGTATAGTTTTTGCATATTAGTTTATTCTATTTTTTAATGAATAGTGGTCTACCTTAGCAGATGATTACTAAAGCTTCGATGGATGGTTCACTTTTTGCTAGAGATTGGAATAGGGAACCTATGTTTATTCTACCTAGTTCAATCATGAGAAAAATCCTAGAATATGCTATTATTTACCCTTATTTATTCTACCTAGTTCAATCATGAGAAAAATCCTAGAATATGCTATTATTTACCCTTATTTTTTATATGTTGTAACTTTATTTCCTCGCATCTATTAATTTTATATGCATGCATTAAGTAATTTGTTCTTTCTATATAAATTGTATTTTGTGATCTTTACTAATACAATGCTTTGTGCAAAGTAGTATTTTTATTGGAGTTTAAGATCTCTAATACCATAGAAAATGGCTAATTTTGATGATAATCCAATATAAATTTTGAGATGTTAACTAAAAAAATCCCATTGAAAAAATCACCATTCACTAAGTTGCCGAGGCTTAATGAATGCCTTGAGAAAAAACTACTTTCAACCCTTAACATTAGGGCAACTTTGAAAGGATATTGTTTTCTCTAAGTATATGTACATATTATATTTATATATAAAGATTTTCTTATTTAAAGTAGATATGTTTTTCAAAATAGAAAGAAAATTTTGGTGTAGAAAGTGGTCATTTAAAAGAAGTTGCCAATATTAATAAATCTTTGTTAACTTTTACGTAATTAAGTAGATATTTTACATATCGTTATTTAGAATCTTTGTTAATATTTATACCATTTTTCATGCATAAATTTTTATTCGAGATGTATTGGAATAAAGTATCTAAATCTTTATTCACTCATTTAAATTGAATTGAACTCCATCATTGTTTGAGAATGCAAGTTTTCACATTGATTATATATTGTGTATATATCTTTATTCACTCATTTAAATTGAATTGAACTCCATCATTGTTTGAGAATGCAAGTTTTCATATTGATTATATATTGTGTATATGCTTTTGGATTACATTGTGTGGAAGTTTAGAATATTTAAAATTTAAAATACCTAAAGTTTAAATATATGATTAAGCAAAGTTTTTGTGATTATGCAAAGCTTTGTTGTTGATTTTGGTGAATGTGGTTCATGGAAATCAATGCCACATACGACGTCATTGAGATTAAAGGATTACATTTCTTATATAGATAAACATTTATTGAAAGTGAGATGCTTCTTTGTTGTCCTGTCTTAAAAAAATTTCATTCCAACTTGGTGTGCATATTACTAAAGCTACGTCATGTTTTCATGTTTTGTAGGATTCACTTGGTTTTAAATTTAGAACAACTATTATTATAAATATATATCCATCCATGATCCAAATTTAACGATTGGATAGAATATTCTCAACATAAATTTTCTTTTGAAATTCCATTGTTGTCATCACTACGCTTTGGATCTTCAATGAAAATATATTTTGTTTTTCAAAATTTTGAACATGTATACAAATAAGACAATGAACATGCTAAAGTTTTCTCAAATACAAAAATCCATTCAAAACGTGTGCCGAATCATTTCTGCATATTTTGTTACATACATTTCATGTATGGTTAAACTTAAGAATTATATATTAAATTTGCTGTTATTATTAGGTTATCCTCAATGAGGATGTTTTCAGAGATAATATTGATTTAAAATTGTCCATGTTGATGATGAATAATCCCAACATTTGAAGCTTGTGCCCGTTGAGGAAATTGTAGACATGGGTTTTGAGACCAAAACAAGAGATACATGAATCATAGTCCCCACTTTTTAAAATAAGAGATGATTATAAAATATTTATTTTTTTATAAAAAAATAACTAAATTATTGTGAAATTAAAAATTAATTATAATTATAAAATATTACAAATAAAAAAAATCATTATTCATGTTTTTAAAAATAACTCATTTAAATATGATTTTCTCATTAAATTTGATTTTTTAATGTGGTTTTGATGTTGAAATAAATGCTATTCTATTTAAACTAAGTTTAATGTAAATACTAACAAAAAGATATTAAAAAGGGACATGGTTTTAATGACACCGTTCCCACTTTCACAATGTGATAAGAGAGACATTTTGAATGATGAATCTTGCTATGAAATTTGTGTTATATAGGCATCACAGCACCTTATTGATAACTAAATATATATATGTAATTTTTTATGACAAATCAAAATATATGAAAAAAATATTCACAACAAAGTACTTTGTTGATGACCATATGCAAAATTGTTTGGACTAATTTGAATCCAAAGAGTAGTGAACTAGGCATAGCCAACCTTACAAATGTTGTGCATTATGTTGGTGTCAATTGAGAGTTATTTCAAGATGTTTGTGAGGGAAACTCCCTTTAAGACTACTTGTCCCATTAGGGATCAATTGGCATCATTGAGGATAATTATTTTTTAATATATATTTAAAGTAGATTTAATTAAAATTTAAATAAAATTTTACCCCTTTCATACATTTCGACTTGGCATGAGTCCCACTTTGGAGATTAATATGAATTCATCTCCCATCCCCAAATATACCATAGGTCATGATTCAATGATGAAGATACTGGTGAAAAGTATAGTAGCATCCTACAAGGCAGTCCAAAAAACACTATGGAGAAATTCCTAAGTCCAAATTAAGTCCAAATTAAGGGAGTAATATTATCATATGTGTTTGTAATGGAATGGAATTGTTTATTTTTTAGTTTTGATTTTTTTATATAGATTGAGTAGGCCATGATTTCTAAGTTAGTTTTTATTAAACTAGACTTTCAATCTTTTTGTGAAGAACACGTGGAACAATTCAAACAATCTAGACCTCATTAAAACTAGTCTTACTATATTTATTTTGGAGTTAAATTCCTCTCTTTTGTGCTCCTTCTTGTAACCATGAAGCAAACCATAAGTTGGACAAATTCCATCACATGATATCAATGTCAACTAGAAAGAAATACCAATTATTTTTCTTAATCCTTTCATTTTATTCTAAAAAGTTTAGATTGTTGATCAAAGTTATGTCTTCTCACAATTTTCTAAAAATATCTACTTATGGATTCCTACCAATCCACATTAATTAATGCTTGATATAGACTCTTACTAAAACCCTATACCAACATATTTGAAGTTTGAGTTACAACTACATATCCTAGATTAAGGAAGTTTGAGTTACAACCACATATCCTAGATCGAGACGCATAATAAAAAACATTGATTAACAATTTAAAAATTAATATAAATATTTTCCAAATATGAATTACTAGCTAAACACAACAAATCATAAAAATAGAAAAAGAAAAGAATATAAAAAGATAAAAAAATCCCCATATAATACCTATCCAAATATAAGAATAGAATGTGTGTCCAAGTATAAACATAAATACAATAGTCCTAAAGGAAAGCTCAAGTGGTTGTTTCTCTACCTTGTTATAAATGCCTTGCGGACAAAAATAGAACAACAATGACGACACATTTAGTGTCTAATTTAAATGCAATTATCTTGCGTAGTGCAATAACCAATAACTGAAGAAGGTGATTTATTTTCTTCTCAATTATGCAAGTTTCAATCCGATATTGAAGAAGCAAGTGATTTGCATATTTTCAGTGTGCAATCTTGCAATTTTCATATTTGCAATGTGAAATCTTTGTTATAGGAGGATCGTGACCTGACAACAAATAGAACATAACCAGCGTGTTTGACAATCAAAACATGCGACAAACTAACAAAGGAAGTCCAACGTTTTAAATTCCTTATTACAACAAACACAAACTACCTTACACTAAGAATGCCTTCTTAGTTGACTCAGAGTATTTAAGGAAATGACATTACCCCTCGTCTCCTTCTAAAATTCCTTATCCTAAGAGCAAGGAAAGAGCTATATGGCATTCTTCTCAATACTTAGTTAAGAGTAGATTTTAGTCACTTTGATGCACTAGTGTTGTGGTAATTTAGTTGTGAGAATCATAAATTTGTACTGACATTCACTCCCATAGATGACTCACCTCAAGAAAATGATTACAGAGTGTTATGATGGTTGAATTGCCACAAAGGGAATTGTGCAATGCAATTGATTTAGTTTAATTCTTATGTGATACCATATGTCCACTAAAAAGAGAACATCCAACATTATTAATACATTGCAACCAATCAAGCCTAAAAAATAATAATTCAACCATGGAAATTTATGAATGGAAATTATAAATTATTAAAATTTTATTTGCTACTTATGCTTTGTTAGATTTAAACATGCTAGATAGCTAATTATGCTTTATGATGTTTGAATGTAGACTTGCAATTTTATTCTGGATAGAATTTCCTCTTTATATTCATACTCGTAAACTTGTAATTTTATTGTTATTAAAATAAATATATTAATATTATATAAGAAATAATAAAATTAATATTTTCTTAAAATTCATCATGTTTTTTTATGAATTTATTGTTTTTTTGGGGAGCGGGGTCCATCAAAAGTATGTCATGTGGGTACTAGTTGGATGTGGAACTGAATTCCCTATCCAATAAGTGCTCTCGCTTGAAATTTGAGTGAACATACATGGAAATTAGTTGAAAATATGAGTTGAAAAAATAGTTTTCTTCTTTTTCCTCCAAAATTTGATGCGGTATGTGTTGGCAAACAACAATCTTCTCATCTTTTTCTGTTAGTTTAGTCAATAAATATGATATCATAATCCTAACTTAATAATTTATTGGGATAATATTATTAAGGAGTGCCTTCAGAATCTTTGATTTTGAAGGTACTCCTAATGGGAGAAAAAATTTAAACACTTGAAGTCAAAGCATCACCCCGTTCTGGATTTTATCTCACATAAATTTCATAAATGTGTATTCGATTTCTACAGCTACTAAATTATGCTCTTCATTTAGTCATTTGATATAAAGTTATGAGCCACTTTTTGACTATATATGACTATGTTGTGATAATATTTTAATAGTTTCAATCAACATTTTGTGAGATTGGCAACAGCCTTACCTTACACTGAATTGAGTCATTGATTATATACTGCTGACATATATGATCCTGAAAGTGTGATTTTATTTTTATAAAATTTTGCACTTATATCTCAAGACTACCTGGATTCATCGAGCTCAACATTTCTTGTCGATTCATTAATCATTTTTGTAATTTCAAAGTGTTAGGGCTATGGGGTAATTCTTTCTTTTAAACCTAAAATTGTTTACTAAGTATAAGGTTTATTGATGAAATAATACCTATATGCTATGTCACCTAAAACATTGTAACATTTCTAATGGGTGATTTTATTATGGTTGAATTACATCCCTATTGATAATCCTTACCTATGGTGAATCATGAAACAATGTGTCGATCAATGAAATATTATGTCTCATCTCATAGATGTCATTTTTTGTGGAAGCATCATACCACGAAACCACCTATATGAATCGTACTATATGGTGTCATTTCCATTAATGATTCAAGTACCTTAATCATATTACATTACTTGGTTATTATTACCTTCATTATTTTAGAAATGCATGTGTTTGTGAAGGAGCCTAGGGTTTTAATCATGATTATGAGAGAACCAGGATAGGGTTGGATCGCTCGGCCGATGTCTTCCATATCTTGGATCCCTATACCTTCAATGTTCACGATTATCTCGGAACCATCTCCCTCCCACAAGTGTTGTAGTGAGGAGATGGAACCTCTCATTCATTTTGAGATTTCGGGCCCCGAGATGTTGGAAGCTGATCCACAGGAAACAAAATTGTTTGAAAGGATAGGTTGGGGTTCCTTCTTTGGGTGTTTTAGTGGAAACCATGTGGAAGTAACCAGACAATTTGCCTTAACTTTTAAGGAATGTGTAGCCTAGATTGGAAATTTGCAGTTGTCTGTGACTGAGGCTACTATTGCAAAAGCCACGAAGCTTCTACAAATGGGGTGAACGTTAGTTCAAAGGGGAAAAAATTAACAAGAACAAGTGGAAACACTTCCTTCTTCCTTTACCGGTTGATTCAAACATCAAGCATGGATTTCCTACAAGATTATTGAAACCACAATGGCACACTTCCTTTGCACACTTCTTCTAGATTACCTATCTAGAAGATGATTTGAAGGAGTCTGAAGAAACCAGTAATACCTTGAGGGAAGAACTTCAACAACAGAAGAATGAATTAATGATTTGGATCGATAGATGGCAGAATTTGAAGATGAAAAAGGATAAATATAAGTCTATGAAGAATTTGTTAGTTGTTACTAATGATAAATTGGTTAAACATGATAAGAAGGGCAAGAAGAAAATACTTAAGTTGAAATCTAGACTAGATGAAGCTAGAAGGGTTGCTCGCATCTAGGTGGTCATTGAACCTTAGTCCTCACTAATCATTTTTTATCATTTTTGTATGCAGGAAAGGTAAGATTTCATTCTTTAAGGTAAACCAGTGCTTTTAGTTTTTATCATCCATTAATAGACTCCCTGCAGAATCAAAGACTCTGCAGGAGTGTCGATCTTATAATAAGTTATTTTTATCATTTACACAGTTGTGATCACAATATTAATGAAAAAAAATTATGCGTCACAAGTATCCTCTCATATCGGATTTGGTTTTGGCTTATCTGTTCTGGTGTTTATGTCTTCTTGTTAGTTATGGTGAATGGCTAAATGCCTCGTGGTTTGATGACTTGGCTTTATGTCAAGATAAACATGTTTCATCAAAATCCTACCTTTGTGGGTATTACATAAGTGGGAATATCTCCATAAGTTACATATCGTGCTCTACATTTCTAGTTTAAGAATTTTTCCTGGAATATCTCAATGCATGAATGTTTTTTATTGAGAAGGCTGACACCTGTCATGTGTCATCATTCTCAGCTTTGATGAGTTAGTTTAGGACTGTTATTTTTGTCTAATATTGTTATAAGCAGATGACTCATCTAGGAGTTAGTTGTATGGGGATTTTGTCTATAAGATATTTATTATGTTATAGGAAGGGGATTCGAATATTTAGAAAGGAATCTATCATGTTGAGTCTCAACATTTCTAAATTTTGGAGCAAGACTATGTGCTGAGGCAAGACCTGTTATGGCATACTTCTCTAAAAAACATCTTGGGAGCTGGTATCGTTTTGATTTAGTTTTCTGGATAAATTTATATATACATATATTGACTCTTTATACAACTCTTTTATGCTTTTGATCTATAAATACATTTTGTTGTGTTGCATTGATCGTTTATACATTTTCGAATATATACATGTCCATTCTTTGGTTACATGATGTTTTATGTCATCTTAAGATAACTGTAATTGTCTAATTTGACTCTTGCATCATTATTTAAATATTTTACTTTTATAATTATCTATTTGTATAGATATTTTTAGAGTAATTATTGTTATAGAGTTTTCATTTTGAATATGAAATAACTTGTCTTTATGTAACTGTGCATATGTTTTAAATTAAAAATGAGGTATTATTATTTCTTATAAACATGTGACTACAATTTATTTTATTGGGATTATGTTATATTATCTAAGTCTGATCTTGAAGTATATCATGTTTTCAAAACATCTGTTTTACAGAATAGTAAGTGACAATAATTATTAAAAATTCTCTTGGCCAAGATAGGTTAGTATAACTTCTAGAATAGATAATTAGTCTTAGTTTCATTTAACGGATGTTAATTAGTTAGTTTCTTTTTAGCTAGATTAATTTGGATAACTTGTTTCTTGGTAAATAGTGGTTAGGAGCAACCTTTTAAACTTAAACAGGAAGACTCTCTTTCAGAGAGCATAAAACTTAAGGTAGAAGTACCATAACCCTACTAGGGTTAGCTATCTCAAACATACCGGGGGTTGTTTTAAGAGCCTTGTGTGGGATATCTCTCCATATTTGGCCTATGACAGAAAATCCGGCCAACAGTATGCTAATATTATTTTATTATTTCCACTATTAATTTATAATTTTCCTTAGGAGGCCTATTTTAGACCTCAAAATTTCTCTAATGTAAAAATAATTTTGTCTCTGAAGATACTACGAATAAATTGGGCCTTGTTACTAATCCACATCTGCAACCTTACAACATCAATTGGATGAAAGATGGAAAAGAACTCAAGATCACATGACAATGCAAGTTACCTTACTTCATCAATATTTTTAAGGATGAGGTGCTTTGCAACATCGCTTTGATTTTGGTAGCCAACATACTATTTGGAAAGCTTTACTTGTGGGACAAACATGGAAGGTATCAATTGAGACCACAGAAAGTGATCATCAAAATCCAGAATCAGTGGTATGGAATTCCTGAATGTTGACCCACACCAACAGTCGATATTGCTTCAACAAAGCAAGCCAAGAGATTGATTAACCATGCTTAGAAATTTATGTTGTTAATTATCAAACCTTAACACTCCCAGAAGATCGCAGCAACCAATTGTCTCTCCACTAACTACAACTCTCGACAACAACAAGAAGTCAATAGAATACTTGAAGAATACAAATATGTGTTCAAATATCCAACTGGAGTACCACTACATTGCCAGGTAAAACACTCCATTGATCTTGTTCTTGGTTCTTCATTACCCAATGCATTTGTTTACAGAAGGTCTATTTTAGAAAATGAAGAAATTCGCAGACAAATTCAAGACTTGATCGACAAATGGCATGTTCGACCTAGATCCTCTCCTTGTGGAAGTCCAGTCATCCTAGTTCCCAAGAAAGATGGGACATGGCGTATGTCCATTGAATACAAGGCTCTCAATAAAATTTCAGTAAATAATCGGTATCCTCTTCCTAAAATACATTATTTACTTGATTATTTGAAAGATGCTAAATTCTTTACCAAACTTGACCTCAAGTCGAGATATCATCAAATTCCCATAGAATCCTCAGATGTATGGAAAACTGCTTTCAAAACCAGGGAAGGTTTATTTGAATGGTTACTCATGCCTTTTGGTCTAACTAATGCACCTGCGATTTTCATGAGATATATGGATGACATTCTTAAACATTTTTCAGGGAAATATGTCATTGTTTATCTGGATGACATCCTGATTTTTAGCAAATCATGGGAGGAACATTTGTAGTAGCTTCAGCAAGTGCTTAATGTTCTCAGATGACACAAAATCTGTTTGAACTTGGAAAAGTCCTCTTTTTCATTGACAAGTATCAAATACTTAGGCTATGTGATCGACTCAGCAGGCATTCAAGTCAACCCAAAAAATATACAAGCTATCAAGGATTGGCCCACTCCAAAAACATTCAAGAAATAAGGACTTTCCTTGGTTTGGTGAAGTTTTACCACATATTTTTGTTGGGATTTAGCCACATAGCCTGGCCTTTGAACCAATTGACGAAAGGAGGTGGAAAGATAGTTTTCAAATGGACTACAACACAACATCAAGCTTTTGAACAGCTCAAGAACAAGATTTGCACTGCTCGAGTGCTTGTATTGCCTAATTTGCATCAGCCACTTGAAATTGAGACCAACGCATCTAATTATGCCATGGGTGTCATGATTATGCAAGCAGGTCACCTAGTATCATTCCACTCGAAAACTTTCAGTGATACATTTTGTAAGTAGTGTACCTACAAGACAGAACTGTATGCCATTGTACAATCTCTTAAGCAATGGAGACATTATATTTTAGGCAAAGAAACGGTCATCCATACCAACCATAAGCTGCTACAATTCGCTCCATCATAGTCTAAGCTATAGACAATGAGAAAAATTAAGTGGATTGGTTACCTACAACTGTTTCAATTGGTAATTAGGCATTGGAAATGCAAATCCAATGCAGCATTCGATTTCCTTATCCAACCACCAATTAATTCACTTCTTATGATGTTAAGTATGCATGGTTATAACACTATTACTTGGTCATGATTGTATGAAGAAGAAAATGATTTTCAATGGTGTATCGACAACTCCATAAAAATGGTCAATTGTTCTCGACTTCCACGTGAAGGAAAACTTGCTTTACAAGCTAAAACGTCTTTGTGTACCTTCTAGTGAGCACTGACAGAAGCTCATCTAGGATTCACACTACAACAAAACAACAATATAATTTGGAGTGGAAAAGACACTTGTTGTGCTTAAAAAGTATTTATATTGACCTTCACTCAAAATATATGTCGACAGGTACATCAAGTCATGTTTGGTTTGTGCCATTGCCAAGCCATTGAATCGATGATAGCGTTTGTATTTACGCCCTTTACAATTCCTAGTTGACCATGGGAATCTATTTCCTTCGATTATTTGACTGGATATCCTATTACCCGACACCAACATGATGTAATGTTGGTAGTGGTTGACAGGTTTTCCAAAGTGGCTATCCTCATTCCTTGCAAGAAGACCACAACAACCCAGCAGACTGCTCAACTCTTCTTTGAGAATGTTTAGAATCACTATGGATTTCTGAATTCAATCATCTCCAACTGTGACTCCAAATTTGTTAGTACATTTTGGAAGATGCTCTGGCAACATCTCAACACACAGCTATCTATGTCGGCAGCATTCCATCCTCAGACTAATGGACAGACGGAAGTTGTGAATCGCATGGTGGTACAGTTGCTTCGCATGTACAACCACAAGCATCATAGAACATGGGACAAAAGTATTCCATACATCCAGCATAGCTATAATCAAGCACAACACAGTTCAAGAGGAAATAGTTTGTTTGAAATATGTAATCGATTTCAAACCTTAGCGCCTATCAACTTAGCCAGCCAACTGAATGGCTTGGTAGAAACCAACCCTGGGCAGCGATAAATCGACAAGGCACTCAAGTTCAAGGATTAGGTGTGTGAAATTTAGAAACAATCATAGGATATGTTGCATCGAGCTAGTGAAAAAGCCAAGGCCTGACATGATAAGCATCACATTCCTCATTCATTGGACAAAAAACACACCATACAAGGACACAAAAAATTTTCTTGTTTCAAGTGGCCAAGGCAAGACAAATCCCATCTCAAGGAAAGTGGTATCCTCTCCTTGAATTGGAGCTCAAGTTTCCTCATTTGCGCGAGTAGGCAAGGGGTACCATTTCCACTTAAGGGGGGAACTCTGATCCATCCCAAATTCCCAAGACTTGAATGGATCCATCGAATATTGCCTATTCCTAGTCAAATCCTTGGTTGGATCCTCGACTCAGTCATCCCTACAGGTCAGTCGATTCTTCAACTAGATGACCATTGAAACATGCTTGATAGATCATCATACATGTCTGACAGTAGTTGATGATTCCAGCACATGTCAAACGACATTATGAGCAGTCGGAAGGCATCTGAACCACCATCGACATGGAAACGATGTCTCTTCATCTTATCCTAGCTGGAAAATGGGAAGAAGACACATGATCTCTTTGTAACTGTCTTTTTGTAGCTGAAATGTGGTAGGTAGATACCCAAACATCCCTCAAAATTGTATAAACACTTGTAATCTCAAATATGAAAGGAATTTTGGTTCTTTGCTCTTGATTGCATTAATACAAGTTCCCAAAGAGGAGGCTCGATTGGTTCTTGATGGTTACTACATTTGAACTCTTATGACGATTGCTCAATACAACCGGATTTTTCACCCTTGGGGTTTCTACGTTATCAATTAATGTCTCACATTCTTCTGTGATTGGCTTTGTTTATTAAATTTGTAGTTGTTTAGTTTCTGTTGTATGCTATTCTTCATATTTGTTTCTCTGATCAAACTAGCATTATAACATCCACCATAATAGTAGCTGACTCAATCAGTCAATTTTGTTGTCCTCCTGTCGACCTCTTGGGTGAGTACACAGATCATTATAATTGGATGATGAGAGAAAATTTTGCTAGGGGATTGAACCTTCATGTGGGAAATTACAATTTTTCCTCCAACATCCAACTAATGAAGCCATCATCAACATATTTGTTTTTAACAAAAACGGTTTAGGGTTTTTATATTATAAAAAGATAGCAAAAGTACATAGATCTGGGGTAGCACTGTTCCCACAATAAGACAACATCCAACACTACTTTCTCATCCTTTACAATTCTATATCTTCTATGAAACTTACCTAATCTATGAGTGCTATAACTCTGAACATACTGCCCGAGGAGAAGTAGACAAAAACAAACCATTCTTTAGAAGAAAATACTGAAAACCTGAATATTTTCGATCAATATTCACTGAGAAGCCTACTGTTGTTTCTAAACAAAAATATCGATGAACTATGAGAAAAGCCCAAAGAGGGACCATTAAAATACCAAAAAAACACGGGTTCTTGAAGCCAACAAAACTAGGATGGCTTGAGAAGATCTTGCTACTGGGGATTGCGTTTAGCTGGAAGCTCCTCCATTCCAGCTTTCTTCTTGCATCTATAAGCATTCATTTCCAAATTGTAATAGACAAGTTTTGTTCTCATGTAACCAAAATTTTCATTTACCTCGAGCACCTGACTGTTGACCGCTTCAAGTTTGGAGTCCAGATTTACAATTCCAGAGTCGACAATGTCAATTTTGTCGTCCAAGTTAGCTACCATGTAGTTCTCCTTATTATTGCTTGCCCGGACTTCTGCATGAGTGGCTTGAGCTAAGGAGAATAGGCGAGTAATCGCGCTTTTGATTTCCAAGTTCTCACTTCTGAGGCTACAAACCTAATCCTCTAGCTCTTTCAAACTTCCATCCTCCTTAACGCATTGCCTTTTTTGCACAGAACAATGACCACCACAGTCCCCCTTTGCTGGAGCGGATTCATGTAACGTGTCCACGTCCAGGAAGTCATCCTGACCATGGAAGTGTTTCTTGCTGCTATATTTCTCATGGAAGGCTTTGTTCTTATCCCGTCTTGGATTTGGGAAGGTCTTTCCACATAGGGAACAATGGAACAAAGGATTCAAATCATCCATCAAACCCTTGGGCTGATTACAGGAACCCATCTTGCATTCAAACCTTCGTAGAGAGCTCTCGAGATCCCAAACTATGGAAAAGTTATGATTTTTGTTTCTCCGAGCATGCATATTAATACAATCTCTGATCCTTTTTCCCGCCATTCGAGATTCCCACCTGCCTACCACCTATCACATGCGTGAGACCCGTCCCTCATCCATAAATGCAGAATTTTTGTGGTTCCCCAAGCGTTGCTCATAGTTGTTGAATTTATTTTATCCCCAACATAGGATAGTAAATGGAGTTGAAGTGATGATGTTGAAGGTGTTGTTCATGAACATTCTATGAAATCCATCTCTTGCAAAGATGTAGTCGAAGTTAACGAATCCAGCTATCATTGTCAATTTCATTATTGCTGACTAGGATCCCATGATTTAAGCCAACTCCAGTATTTGCGAAGACATTCGCTTGCGCATTGTTGCCTCTCAACACATGCAAGAATTTGATTGCTTTGAATTCACTAACGATACACTTGAGAAGGTAGTGCATTTTAGCAGTCGACAACTTTCGATTCTTCCTCAATTTTCGTGCTTCTATAATGACCATTAGAGAGTCACCAAATACCATTATTTCCTGAATACCAAGGTTGCTGACTATCTCAATCCCTTTGATTAAGGAAATCCATTATGCATCATAGTTTGTCCTTTTTCCAATGCCCTCAGCATAATCCTTCTCATTGCTCCCCATGGTGTCATAAATGACTCCTCCCTCACCTTCCAGCCCAAGGTTTCCCTTTGAAGCTCCATCAAAGAACAAGGTACAGCACCCAAGATTCTTCCACTAGTTTTGAAATTCAACTTTTTCCAGTCGTATTTTCCAATTCGGGTTTCAATGTAATTGTGAATTGGATTGATCCAGATGGGGGTAGTCACTAGAATATCTGAAACCCAATCTCTTTCCCTACTTTGAAGGGGCTCCTTACCAATATTATACATTCCTTTATCTGAGAGTGCCTCAACCCAAAGGGCTTTGGCAGAGTCGACAACATGTTTCGTGCTAGTTTTTTTGTCTTCAAAAATTTCCTTATTTCTTGTTGTCCAGATATTCCAAAAAATATACTTTGGAAAGGCTTCCCAAGCTCTAGCGAGGTTTGGTTTCTTGTAAAAGGTGCCTTGATAATAATCTTTCCAACTTGTGAAGAGATCATTCCAGTTAGTTGGCAAGATGAGATTGAATCGGAGTTCCTGTATAGCAAAAGCCCAAGCTTCTTGAGTGAATTTGCATTCCAAGAAGAGATTATCAAGCGTCTCTTCTGCTTCTTTGCAAAGAATACAGTGCATGGGCGTTGCTACTCCTCTCTTCCTCAAGTTCTCGGCCGTTAAGTTTTTGCGGTGTGCAAGGATCCAGAAGAAAAAATTTATTTTAGGAAGACCGTCTTTGCACCAGATTTTGTTCCATTTCTTTTCTTTATTACCTCTGGTCTTCATCCTATACAGAAGGTGATATCCTTCCTTAACATAGTACATACCTGAATTTCCCAAACCTCTTCTATCGATGAGATGTTTATGAAAATCCATCATCAACATATTACTAGTAGCAGTATTTTTATTACTACTAATTTTAAAAAATTTGAGAATAATAATTATGATATGTACTAATAGTAGGGGGTTTTGGCCATACATGTACATCTTAATACAATAAAAAGTGGGAAAACCTATTCACCATAAAATGCTACACACATAATCGATCCTCCTCTCCTTCTAATACCAAATTAAGGTGTAGTGGAGGGTAGACAGTTTCTTCCCAAGCATCTTTCGCTTCCTACCGTGGCTCTTTATTATTTGACAACTTGGTTACATAGACTCTTTATTATTTGACAACTTGGATACATAGAAAGATACATTAAAAAAACATACCTAAGAATCGGATCCTATCAGAGAGTAAACGAGCTTATATAATGAAGAGTAAGAGTTGAATACATTGTTTTGATTAGCATCCCTTTTGTGATAATTTTCTGGTTTCTCTTCCTCTCATGAGAGGTGGGAGGTGGAGATTTGAGTGTTTATGCCAACAAATGAGGACATCTAGGATTTTTGTATCCTTTGACACCTCTTAAACTAATAAATATATGGAATCATATCTTGTTCCTACCTTAATTACATTTTTACATTTTTAACAATATGCATAGAAATTTATATTTTTCATTTTTTTAACATTCTAATCATTAAAAAAACATATGGTTTGGGCCAACATTATTTATGTACTTAGCCTTGGGTAACCACTTTTGACAAAATTTACAATGTTATATAAAATAGTTAAAAAATTATTTAAAAAATTGAAAATAAAATTTACAATATTAATTCACAATATGAATTTAAAGATCATTAAAAAAAAATCTTAAAAAAATTGAAAATAAAACTTACAGCATTAACTCATAATTTTCCACAAAATTATTAAAAAATTCTTTAACAAATAGAAAATAAAATAGTATTAACTATAAAGATATATACAAACTCACCAATCATAACATCTTATTATTAAACCCATTAAGCGAATCATACCATCTTATCATTATTTAAAACATAAAATGAAATTTTTTATTAATTTATACATGTACTTATTAATCTATTAACTCAATTATTTAAAACATAAAATGAATTTTTTTATTAATTTATACATGTACTTATTAATCTATTAACTCAATCATAGCATTTTATAATTATAAAAAGCACAAAAAGTTTCTAAATTATTTATTTTAACTCAATCATAGCATTTTATAATTTATATTTTAACTCAATTACAGCATTTTATTAAAAAGCACAAAAAGTTTCTAAATTATTTATTTTAACTCAATCATAGCATTTTATAATTTATATTTTGACTTAATCATAGCATTTTATAATTATAAAAGTACAAAAGTTTCTAATTTTTTATTAAATTATTCTTTTATAATTTGCTTGTTTATTTCCTTTCTAATTTTTTTATGTTTTATTTAGTTGTTATATTTATATATTTATGTTTTAAAATTTGAAGTAGAGTAGTAAGTATGTTTTCTCCAAATTAAAATAAGATAAGACAAGTATACTATTAAAAAAATACTAATAACAAATAAATACACTGGAATGCTATCCCTGTTTATTGGATGATCCTGGCAAAAATTCCTCAAGGGGTCTTGCATGTTTTATGTAAATTATTTTTCAAATTTCTGTGGAGGAATAAGGAGGATCATGGTCTACACTGGATGGCATAAGAGTCTATTTCAAGACCTAAGGAAGCAGGAGGTTGGGGCATCAAAGATATGAAAACTATGGGTTTGGCTTTAGCTTCAAAATCTATATGGCAACTGATATCTAAGGAGGGAAAATGGCAGGGGATAATGAGGAATAAGTATATGATTGAAGGTTCTATGATTGGTTGGGTTCGACAGGAGCAGAAAAATGGAAGTGGAGGGTCACTTGTATGGTAGAACATCAACTCGGCTTTTCATATAATTGGGGACAGACTCATTTGGCAAGTGGGGAATGGGAAGGAAGCAAGAATAGGAGCTGATAATTACAAGGGTGTTATACAAAACATAGTCTTGCCGCAGGAATTACTTATTTTTATTTCAGTTAGAGGTTATTCGGTTCTGGTGGATATAGATGATGGAACTCGTCTATACTCTCAGAAATGGAAAGATGCTGAAGTATTATTTTTACTGGAACGCTGGAAGGAAATTTGGAACAAGTGGATAGAAAATCTGTGTAAAGGTTGTATAGCACTGAAGAATGAACCGGATATGATTCAATGGTATGGGTGTGAGGGAGAAGGTACCTTTATGGTAAAGGCAGCATATACATTACAATGGAGAGCACAATTTGCTGAAGACCCCTGGTGGTGGAAGAAAATATGGAAGGTAAGGACAACCTTTAAAAGCAAAATATTGGTCTGGCATATATTGAAGGATAAGATTCCTACATGGGAGAATATAAAAAAAAGGTTTATGGAAGGACTGGGAAGATGCAGCTTATGTAGAGAAGGGAATGAGGATACTGATCATCTTTTTGTTAAATGTCTCTTTATTCATGAAGTATGGGAAGGGATAAGACATAAAACTAATATGGTACAGGTGGAGGATGGGGAGAATTTTGAATCTATTATTAATCGATGGTTTAAAGAGCCAAGTCTGAGGAAAGTACGAGCTCTGATTTATTTGGTGCCTTGGTATGTTTGGCTTGCTAGAAACCGATTAGTCTTCGAAGACATCAACCAGCCAAGCTTTTATGTCTCCTCGTAGATCTTGGCTATTTACCCTCTTTTTGAAGAGGTGGAGAAGACGTGTAGCATCAGAGTGCCTAGAGTCTTGGATAGAGTCTTGGATATTGATGCAGAGGAAGTGGTGGGATTTTTCGACGGTGCCTACATAGAAAGTGTATGTGGTCTTGGGGGAGTTCTCAGGTGTGCGGTAAATGAGAATTATAGCTTTCAAGCCAATGCTGGGACAGGAACAAATAACTGGGCAGAGAGCTATGCTCTGCGTTCTTTATTACTACTGGTTAAAGAAAGGAAGATTGGTTCTCTAAAATTTTTTGGGGACTCTGAGGCATGGATACGATTCATGAACAAGGAATACAGATTTCAAAACCATTCACTACAAAATCTTGGTAGTAACGTGGAACAATAGTCAAAATCTTTCCAAAAGATCAGTTTTACTCATATATTCAGGGAACAAAATGTGGAAGCGGATTATCTTTCTAAAGAAGGCCTCAAGTTGGATGAAGGCGTATGCATTATTACTTCTCTTCAGGATTAGCAGGAAGCCAGATACACCTCTTTATTTTTCATGAATTAAATTTAACAGCAGGCTTTAGTGATCTTTGTAATCACAAACTCTTGTAATATTTTTTATTAGAGAGACATACTATCTTTCGTATATTTCTGACACGTCAAACATACAGTTTACTTTACAAGTAAGTATCATCAGGATATAATTTTGTAAGCCAGTTAGTAGGCTCTCTTACAGTCTTTAGGACTATTATCGTGTTTTTCATAAACACATGTGGAATGTATTATGTTTGTTCTTTAAAAATCAATGAAATATGATTTCTTACGGGAAAAAAACAAATGGATACAACATAATTACAAATTTTACCCCGCACAAATTAAGTAACTATGCTAATTTCTTATTATTTATAATATTTTATTTACTTATTTATTAGCATTTATAATGTTTAGTTATAATATTCTTTTAAAAATGAAAATTAAATTAAATTAATCATTTATACTATACTTTTATTTGTAATTATAGATTCTTTGGAAATATTTTATATTAATATTTGCAAGCATACCGGCTTAAATATTTTAACTCATAATCATAATTAGTAATTCGTAGACTACTGCATAAGGCTGGCCGTAAGACTAATAATTTTAATTATATATATAATATTCCTAGTAGAAACTAATTATATCCAAAGTATACATTTTACAAATACGTTCCAAAATAAACTAAAAGAACCTGTCAAAAAGAATTAGACAAAATTCATCAGAAGTGCCTGGTCTATTTTAAGTTGCAACTATGTTTAAATGTATGAGAAAGAATTCGAGTACGAATATATAGTTGCATAATTCGAGTACGAAAATACGAATACAGATATAATTTGATATGGAAAAAATATGTAACAAAAAAATCTAATAAAAATAAAATAGGAAGTAAACTTCTTATGTACAATATTTTTAATTAAATATATACACAGTATAGTATAAATATATATTAAAAATCATTAGTTTATTTTTAGACATATTATTTACAACCAAAGTTACTATTTAAAAACAAAAATATAAAATGTCAATGAACTCTGTAAGAGATAATAGTTAGTTATTAATAATCATTTTAATGAGAAAGTAAGAAATTGAAAAATTCACTTTTTTATTAATAAAAATCTATATCCATATTACATCTATACCTAATGTCTTTAATTTCGAATTGTTCCAGATTTCCATACACAAAATACAAAGTTACGCATATGTATGGAGAATTGATTCCGTATATACATACAAAATGATAAAATTTGCATCAAACATTTTCTTAAAATTCAGCAACGCTACGTAAAAAATTTGTTGCACGCCCGTTTTCTAACCAGGGATTTCCATCTCATCAGAGCAGTCAATTAAAAAATCACCATACAGAGCTTCAGCGCCCAACCAGTCTTCATCTATGAACGCATCAGTGCTGCATCCTACTTCTCTACCAAACCAGCAATCCGACGTGCAGAGCTCCAAAAGCTTCGTAGCCTCTGTCTCACTCGCAAAAAAATCATCAACTGTATTGCCTGATAGCAAGCTCTCATTTAGCTCAGGCTGCCATCTGGGAAGAAGAAACCCGTGTTCTTGCTCGTTGTCAACGGCACCGAGAAGATACTGAATGTCTATGTCAATGCTACAACAACTCTCTGAATCATATTCATCGTTTCCATCTTTAAATTCCACATTCCAAGAACCGGCGTCATCGTTTATGCAAGCTTTCCGTTGATTTTCAGAGGAGCCGGCGAAATTGAAATCTTGGTCCAGACGAGAGATCATTATATCCGAGCGAGCGTGATCTTGAATTTCAATGTGTGGAGAGCAGGAAACAGCGTTGGAAGAACCTTGGGGATGACTCATTCCCTCTCCTGTAATCGAAATCATCCACTGGCAATGGCTGGAGAGTTTATCTATAAATCTGGGCTGCATACAGACCATAATAGATTCGACGGGACTCAAGTAACAGGGCGGAGTATATAGAAACAATTTGAAAGAAAGTCATTAATAAAAGCTTGAGGCGAGTGCATGGATTCTGAAAGCGATGTTTAGTAACTGCAGCAGCGGCAAGTACAAGAAAATAGAGAAAGAAAGAAAGTAACAGAATTTGTGGACGTTAAATGCTGACACACCGGGAATGAAACGATCCGCTTGATTGCCATAGCAAAACAGAACAGAAGGGCGTTATATCAAGAAGAATTGATATGGCGGAAAACAGAGCGATCAAGAACATGACTTCCGACCGACTTTGCCGAACTGTAAGAGTGGTCACGGTTAAAGAATCCGTTCACTAAGAGGTCGGGTTGCCACGTCGTAATATGATATTTGAATCACAGAGAGCAATATTTGCAAGATGCAATTTGCATCTGAAAGGTGGTTGGGCACCATGAGCCTGGTCTGCATATTCCATGCTCCAATTGTGGAATCGTTTTCCTTGAGTTTATCTCGAATGCTGATTCCTTCTATCCAACGGGCTTGGAGCAAGGTTGAGATAAATGCCTGTTGGATAGAGGGAATCAGCAATTGAGATAAATGGTTTTATGATGGCATTACACACTATCCAGTGCCATTGTTGCCGGAATTGTAAACCTCAACAATTTATCTTTTGCTTCCAAAAGAAAGTTAGAGATAGTATAAGAAGACTAATTTTATGATTAGTGAAGGATATGCTTCGGCTGAAAAATCACCTTTCATGAAAAATCTCAACAAACTTCCTCACATATTGTGAATGGTAGTGGAGGGAATAAAATCCATCTATCCCCACCAACAGACCACCATATCTTTAACAAACAATCATTGCATTCTTATATTAATCTACGTCATATTTTCTTAATTATAAGTCTTTATTAATTCTTTAATTAAATAACCTTATTTTTATTTTTAATGTTGAAATTAAGTTTTGAGTGCGTGCTCACATTGCGAAAATGAAGTTCTGAATTTGGATTAATATTTTCTAATTCAATTGACTTTTGCTAATGAAGACATGTTATGCATGTAAAACCAAGACTTGGATATAAAATAACTTCCACAACTTTTATTTTCTTTTTAGCTTTCTCAATTTTTGTGAAATAAAAAGTTGTAGTCACAAAAAGTTGTAATTTCTAGTATAAGATTAAATAGAATTATAATTGTTCTCATATATATTATATTTACGATCTTATTGTTACTAATTTAAATGGATATTTTATTTATGTTTCAATGAAAAACAATTCTCAATTTTACATTTTGTTTTTCTTTTTTTCTTTTTAATCTCATGTCACTTTGAGGAAGAAGGTTTCTTCCTTCCTCCATGATGAAAAAATGTTTTTTTCTTTCTCTCAGCGTTGCTTCATTTTCTATGACAACCCTTGAAGGAGAAGGTTCAACCCTTGAAGGAGAAGGTTCAGTGGTCTTGCACTTCTAAACATGTATCAATACTTTATCTGATTCTAATATTGGCTATTTTTCTATAATTTAGTCATATTTAGCATCATCCGAGTTGTTCACATGATTACCAATGTTTTTGTTTAGGTATTTGTCCTTTACTCATTTTTTTTATTGAACTTGTACTTTTAAAAATAGTCTTTCTAAAGTGTAATTTTCTATTATGAAAGTGCATTTTTTTTATTCAAATGATTTTGGGCTTTAGAAAATATGATTGCGATCTTTCTCCAAATAAACATGAACTTGAATTAGTCTATATTTAATAAAATGGATGTAAATTCAAGAATTTAAACCGTCTAACTTTTTAATTGTGTATATCATCTTGTTGAGTATCCCATTAAAGACATCGATTTCAACACATATTCCAATATCTGTGAAAAACCTTGGCTTAATCCATTCAAGGTTGGTTTTTAAGTATCCACCTAAGGTATTAATAACATCTTCAAAATTGATAAATGTCAAATATGTGAGGCAAATTTGGGAGGTGAATCAAAATAGATATAGTGGTAGGGTCAAAATTTTGGAACCATGAGGCAATAAAAAGACCCGCTTCCCTTAGAACCAAGGACCTACTAAAAAAATGTATGATAAACAACAATATTTTGAAAATCGAGAAATAAATAAATCTTTGAAGCAATGATATACCTCATAGTACTCTGCTTAGATTGAAAATATCAATTGATACAATTCTAATGTAAAATACCAAAAACCATTAACTCTGCCAATTACTTTGGATGATTTAGAGAATGAAAGTAGGTTTCTGACCTCTGGCTTGAAGACATCTAGCAATGGCACCTCTTCAAATTTCTCTATGATAGATGCACTAGGCATAAAGGATTCAAAGTGGGTAAAGTAGAGGGTTTGATTCTAACCACAATATCCTTGAAAGCAATGGGATTTGAGGATGAAGGCACCTCGTTGCACATAGCTCCTCCATGCAAGCACAAAATCAAAGTGAGAGCTGTGTCTTTGCATATGTTGTAGTCAAACAATAGATAATAGTCATCAAGTTATTTACCACCAAAAAGAGTCATTGTTGGTCTACAAGGATCCCCTACATGAGCTTTAGTTTGTCCTTGATATTTTCCACATAATCAATGAAATTCACCCATAATATTATGGTTGCCCCTATAAGAAACTTGACTATGATTTGAAAGTTGCCTTTGATATCAAAGCCCTCTCAAATTAATCCCACAACGACAATATTATAGATATTTGGAATTTTGTAAAACACTTGTAGTGTGTTGGAGTAGCCTAGTTGACTAGGCCAAACAGTCGACCAATGTAATAGATTAACTCAACCAAAGGATTTAATCAAGCTGATATACCAACTAGTGGAGCCAACTAACTGCGGTAGTTATGATAGTTACAACAACCTCCGTTTTATGTAATATATAAATAGACACAAACCTGAAATGTATGGTTACTTGATTTTTGATCATATATTAATAAAAACTACTTGTTGTTGGTTTCCTTATTACTATTTAGCCTTCTTGTGTGTGTGTGTGTGTGTGTGTGTGTGTATTACTTTGTGTACAATATGGTTGAATGATTGTGTTAATGGTAATTGCTTTTACCATGTAATCCCTTAGATTACAACATTAGTTCCATTATTGGAAGTACATGTTGGTGTACATGCACTATTCTTTTATATTTCTAAGGACAAGAGCAATCCTACTTGAGTTTCTCTACTTTTTTAAGGATAAGGGCACACTTGAGTTGCTCCATGTTTTAGAGTTTACTGCACTTCAATTGGTAGTTCTAAAAATCTAGATTGCTCATGCATGGCCTAGTTAATTGCCTCACAAGGGTGCACATGGCTATTCTTGGCTAGTTAAATCTAGATTGAAAATGCATGGCCTGTTAAATACCTCCGAAGGGTGCGCTGATCTATTTAGTGAACTTTCCCTTAAGTTTTAACCAACTCTCATACTTTTGCATGTAGCTAAGACTAGCTTGTTAACTATATAAGAAGGCTTCATCTCATTGATCAAGCATTCATTCATGTACTCTATTTGAGTATTCAATTGGTTGATACAGATTATATTGTTTGGATATTTGTTTGAATTATTTTCTCTCCTATGGATTACTAACTATATTACTTGTCCATTTATCTTCTAAATCCATTGGTTCAAAATCTCACATAGCATCATAGCTATAGTAAATTTAAGGCAGTAATATACATTTTGCAGGTTAAAAATGGAATGGAGGAAAACCCTTTTCTAGAAACTTTGAAAGGTTTTTGTGGCCTCTGTAGAGTGTTTTAGAGGGTCTATCATAGCTCATTGGAATTTTTTTGGTTATCTCAAATGGGTTTTCTGCGGAATTTGATTATGCTTCCTATTTTGGGAGATATCATTAATTTAAACTCTACAAGTATTTGACACAAGAAGGCCGCATGTACCTTGAGTTTCAATAGGAATTTATCACTGTGTGAGCTATTACAAAACACATTCCATATATTGATGGAAATATGTCTTCAATATCTCAAATGGTTCACCGACGACATTTGATTTCATCACTTGTAGAAAAAGTTATGAACAAATTTGTAGTGGACACAAATTGGAGTGTCTAACAATTTGCTACAAGCTCGTTGTATCTAGAAAACGACTATGGAAGGATATGACTTGTAGTTATGTGGTGATATAGTGGCACTAATATTTCAACTTCAGTGGATCTACGATCAATTCCTCTTCTAACCCCATTCAACTATAATGAGTGGAGAATGGAGATGTTAAAATTTATAAAGAGAAAACACCTTTTTGAAATAACAATGGGTACCAAAATTGAGCCAACACCGATTGCTAAGAATTGAAAATGGATTACTATGTATGACAAAGCCCATGGTTTAATGTGTCTCGCTGTGTCTCCCAATCTTCTTTATTACATTGAATCTATTGATTCACCCAATTAAATCTAGATCACATTGGAAGGATTGTTTTCCAAGCAAGATGATCATCTAAGAGGACACCATTGGGAGAATGAGATCACCAGCTCGAGACATAGAAGTATTGACACCATCCATACTTCATCACCATGAATGTTGTTAGGGGATTTACCTTATAGTTGGGGGAAACTACCAACGTACGGGGGGCTGGGGCTAACAAGAAAGACATATATAGGTTTGTAAATGGTGTTATAAGCAAATGGAATTGAAGTAAGAGAAACATGTACCTTGTTTATGACGACTGGTCCAATATTTTCTCTTGTCCTCTGCTACAACAACAACCTGCAAACAAACCAGGACCTTCCTCAAACCTGTTTGACTATAAATAAATATTGATATTGATAATATGGCATAACATCAATTAATAATCAAAACAACAATAAAGATTGACAATCTTATTGGGAAAGGAAGAAATGTCTTGATCTTATTAATAAATGCAGAAAGTACATCAGTTATACCTTGCTTCTGCATCAGGAACCTTTGTAACCAAACCATGGGTTCCTGCTCGTCTCTCTTAGCTTTGAATTCCTCCAACATAACTTTCTCACATTAACCTTAGGTCCTTTTCTCAAGCCTTCTCCTTGTATTTTTAGCAAGGCAAGAAGATTTTGTTCGAAAAGGTGGTTGACTTGGGAAGTTGGGGAGGTTAGATACCTGTCTCAACTAGTCGCAATTCGATATTTTAATTATTTTTTAAAGTTTTCTGAAGACACCTGCGGCTATACCATGAGGTGACTAGCGATTGACTCGTGATTCCTTGAGCTAGCAAGTAGTGAGTGCAACAAACTTGTTGACACCCGCGGGTTGTCAGTAATGATACCCGCAGTTGACTAATAGGATGTCAAGTATGATAGTTGCGGATATGAGTTAAAATGGGTGAAGAAAGATGCTTCTGGGTGGAGGATTATAAGTTTTAGCTTAAATTCATCTCAAGTCAAGGTAAGCTCTTCCATCCATTTTTTCCTTTTTTGTGACCGACAAGGCAATGTGGTCACAGACGGAGAAGTGTTAATTTGACCTATAAAAGATGCCCCCTAATGTGTGAGGTCATAGGGAATCGATGGCCTAAATACATTACAATCCAAGTAGAGGAGGAGAAAAGATACCACAGGGTAAGGTCACAGCCAGTACCTGAAACAAAACAAAGGTCAGCGAACAGTTTACAATCTTGACATCAGGAGATGTTCACGATGATATAACATAATATCCAATACATAACTAAAAGGTGTATATAGCATGGCCACTGAAATACAAGTGTGAATCCATGACAAATAGGAGATCATAGCCATAACAACAAACTGGATCTATGTCTCAACAAGAGCCGAAGTGGGTGTGGCTACGCAACTTGGGCAATAACAAAAAGGTGATAATGCTATCATAGGCCCAAGGTCTTCATCCAAACCATCACAAGGTACGAATCCTAACCATGCGAATAAATGAGCTGAAGTCGAACATGAAGAATTCTGTTTGATTACCAGTCATTGATGTATACCATTAAAAAACGTGAGGTAAACCCATCGATAATGAAAATGGGACCCAAGGTACCTAGTACATTCTAACAGATGTGAATATAGGGTTTTGAAGTTGAACACCTGAAGAATCCGTCAAGTATGGCACATTGATGTATTCTCGCTATTCAACGGCGAGGGAAATTGCCACTGATGACTGCAATCCCCAAGGTACTACCTAAAACTCCAAACTTCATTCCCATAGTAAGATGTATTGAAGTCGATAGGAAGAAGTCCATTGGAAGGGAGGCCTTAAAGCATCCTCCATCATCCAACACAAGGAACAATCAAAAGGTTGATTTGATCTGGAATAGGACTGAGTAAATGATGAAACAAACTGACACCAAGGAATCGCTGACACATGAGGTCAATGTAACTACAGAATGGCCGACACAAAGGTTTGTCCTTGAACATTGAGCAGGACACAGGAGTGACTTAGGCAGCTTTTGACAATAAGGGGATCATGATACAAATCCATAATGTAGGAGACATAACAAATTCTCCATATGACTGGAAGAGTAGCCAATCGGAGGAGTAAAACTCTAAGATCAGGTTTATCCTAAGGCCAAAAACTAAAATCCAACTTGTTTGAAAGACTCAAAAAGGTGTTGTGTTTAAGGACGTAAATGAATTGTTTCCTTTATACTAAAATATATATGACATACTTCCCTTCCCTTTTCTCTTTTTATTTAAAGAATATCCTTCTTGTTGTTTTAATGAGTCCAAGAAAACAAACTCAATAGTATTTCTTCATTTTTTAAGCAAGCTCGAAGAAAGAGGGAGAATATTGCTTGACAAAAGTCCAATCATGTGTAATTTAATGAGTCCATGAGAGGGAAACTCAAGACCTTCTTCATTTTTTAATGAGTTTGAAGAAGAGATAGACTAGTACTCGATACACTGATCCATGGATTTTGATATCGAGCCTGGATGTATTCATGCTCGCCGGTGTTTTCAATTTTAAGGAGTCTAGAAAACTTAATCAATAACTCCATTCACTTACTCGAGGATTTTAGTATCGAGCCCGAGTTGGTATGTGCTCGACGGTGTTTTCATATTTAAGGAGTCTGAAAAACTTAAATAAGAAATCCATATGCTTACTCGTGGATTTCACATCGATCTCGAGTTAGTGAACGCTCGCTTGGTGTTTTCATGTTTCAAGAGTCTGAAAACCCTAGAGAAGACTCCAAAAAGTCATTTTTCGTACAATTAGTCTCCTCACTCGAAAAAGTGTAAAACGATGAGACAATAACTCTTCTAGCCACGTATGACTAGAGGATACCTTTTTCGTAATTAATCCACAAAGGTCCGGGAAAGGGGTAAACTTATACCTAAGTGGATGTCGCTTCAATTCCTTTAGCGAGTTTGAAGTGACAAGTATACTCGACGATCTTGTTTGATTTTAAAGAGTCTAACAAGGGCTTAAAAAACTCTATAGGTGCCAGGGAACTGTGTTCCTTGACCTTGTCAAATGACGAAACTGTCGATATAACGAGGACAACCGGATTAGTAAATCATGATCCAAAGAGATTTTCATTATGACATAAGATGACAAGAAGTATTATATCAAAATGATGTGTCGCAAGGAGAATCAAACCTTTATAGACCACCATTTATGAGAAATGTTACTTCAGACTTCACCTAATCAAAGAAACTTTAAAAAGTGCATTAGTTGATTAAATAAAGTTTAAAAACAAATTTGAAAGTATATCAAAATGATAAAGTGGGTAAAAATTAAAATTAAATTTTATAAATAGTTCAAAAATGTAAACAAAACTCACAATTCTTTTGTTGGAGCAAAAGGGGGAAAAGGGCCTTCTACTTCAAACGTTCATTGCTTACAAACTAGGTCACCGAATCGGATTCTGCCACTTGCAAGTAAGTGATATCTCATTCTACCTTCCCTTCAAACCATTGTTTTCTTTTTTTTTTGGTGGTTAGTTTTGTTTTTTATTAAGTTTTAAATTTTAGGGCCTCGTACCCGCGAGTTTCCCTCTATCAAACTCGCGCACACATGAAAAATGCGCAGGTTTGGAAGAGACATACCCATGGGTACCGACATCTGTGTAATAGATACAGTCACGGGTGTCGGAGTTTAAAAAGAAAAAACAAAAACTAAATAGTAAAATGGTTGAATGGATGTAGTTATGGTGTTAATTTGGAAGGAAAGGGAGCATGAGGACATGGATAGACAAGCTATGGGCGATCCATTGACACTAAACGCGCTACAAAGGTGTGGCTTGCTAAAAATTTTATGAACCACCAAAATGAGAGCGCAAACATATCTCCTCAAGATGCTTGTTAACTATTGGGATGTCGACCAAGGAGTGTTTGATCTTCAGGGAGAGATACTTGAACTCACAATTGACGACATCTATTTCATAACAGATTTATCCCATATAGTGGAAATGGTAAACCTAAAAGGCACCTTCAGAGGTGTTGGTGCGTTATCAATACATGATTATATCAACACTTATTGTTTGCCAAGCAGTGAAAAAAGTGGTATCCAAGTCCCGATCGGCTCCATTGCGAGCTTCCCGTTGAAGGTCATCCTGAGTACTCTAAACAGGATTGGAGGGAGTGCTGAACAACACTTAGCTTCAAGGAACTACATGCAAATTGGTGGTGATTGCTTGCGGGGTGTAGTATTTGACTGGTGTTCGGGTCTCTTGGTGAACATGAAGCACCAATTGACCGAGTGCAAGATGGTGAAGAAGAAGAACTTTGGCTACAGGAGCATTAGTTCCTTCTTCTTCAAGAGGGTCCTTGCTCTAAGACCTGGGATGGGTCTACCTATCCTGAACCCCCGTGGGCTATTGATGACTTGATGGGGAGATATCTTCTTGCGCCAGGGTGGTGGCAAGGATACACTTTCTTATGCTGATGAGGACTATCTTGGATGGTGGAGCCGCCAGGTGTCAGCTCTAGAGAAATTCCCGTACGTTGGTGTGGATTTCCATGGAGATCCAGATCTTAGTCTACCTCTAGGATCAGCCTAGAGAGAGATGGGTAAGATGTGTTTTATGCTTTTGGTAAAAAATATTTCATTTTTATGCTTTTTGTAAAAAATATTTCATTTTTATGCTTTTATGTATATATTTTTTTATGAAAGAGTAATAGTGTTGATTATGTGATATGTGCAGATGTGGGACCTATTCGACCTATGAGAAATCCTCGCACATTTGTGCATCTCAGTGTACCTGGTGCTCCTGATGCCATGTTGGTGAGCATAGAGGGGAAGATCAGTCGATTGACTCATGACATCCCAACATACAAAATCGAGCGGATGTTGTTCGACATGCAGGAGCATGTTGTGGGCGTCCCCCCAGCATGGATTAGGCTACTTAGGAAAGTATCTAGGCTAGTAATATGTTATAGGGATGTTGTAGCAGAGTTAGAATAGGCACCTCCTTCTCCATAGGGAGAGAGACATGTGATATTTTGAATCCTTTGAGCCCACTCTTTATATATTATGACACTGTGACATACTATGACTCAAACTCATTTTTTTATCCTGATATATACAATATCTGCTTATATATACATGTGTGTGTACTTATGTGTGTGACTGTTTAATGTGAGTGTGTGTGGTACAAATGCCAATCTACTACATAGTTTTCATATGAATCAGCTAATGAATTTAAAATCCTTGAAATGTGTTAATATGTAATAAAAACAAATTGTCTTTCAAGTAATCTAACACGCAAAAACTGACAAAGCAAAGAAGGATATCTGACCCTATATTCACCCATCAACTGAAGTACTACTAACTGCGATTTGAGTCTTACCTCCAAATTTGAAATGCCATGATGAATAACATCTCAGAGTAACTCAATGATTGCACTATACTCAGCTACATTGTTCATTGTAGAGACCAAACAAGCCCCTCCCGAAGACACAAGTTGACCAGACGGTCAGTAAATAACCCAAGTTGTTGAGGCCAACTGATGGGTGTGGCGACTAGCACCATTGGCGAATCCTATAAAGCACTAAGTTTTCATCTGAAACCACAATCCAGAAGACACATAAGATGCACAAAAAGAAATCAAAAGAAAAAACTAACTCTACAAACATGTACAGTTATAATACAAGAAAAAGCATCGAAGTCTAAGCATAATACTTTTTCAAGTAGAGCCCATTTCTGGGCTTAGGAAACTTACAACCCTCATAGTCGGTTAGCTCGTAAGATCCTTTCTTTAGAAATTTAGAGACAATGTACAGTCCAAGCCACATAGATTTCAACTTGCCTACACCCAAAGGATCTTTGTCCTGGTCATAGAGCAGAACAAGGTCTCCTTCGGAGAACACCCTTGGCTTTATAGACTTGTCATACTAAAGTTTGACTCTTTTTTTATGAACCTCGTTTGCTGTGAGCACATCGCGGCACTGTTCATCTAAATGTTCTAAATGCAGCAAATGCTCCTCCAAAGCTGAAGTTTCAGCGAGCACTTGGACAACCAACTTTAACGAGGGAATCTCACATTCAACTGGAATAACTGCCTCCACCCCATGAACGAGTTGGAAGGGTGAGAACCTGGTAGAAGTCTTAACATTAGACCCATAATCCCAAAGAGCAGGGTAAAACATGATGTGCCAGTTAGATCGACTAGAATTAACGATCCTTTGAAGGATGGTTTTTGAATTTTTGTTGACCGCTTCGACCTGACCATTCGCCTATGGATAGAATGAGGACGAATGTTCCTGTCGAAATATAGCATAGTATACAAATCATTCATCATGTTGTTTTGAAAATGTCGACCATGGTCTTGTAACAATCTCTTTGAGGATACCAAATATAGCAATGATCTGGTTAAATACGAAATAAATAGTCGTTTCTCTATCATCTCTCACGGTAGGAATTGCCTCGGCCCACTTCGTAAAGTAGTCCAGGGTAACAATGCTATGATGGTGTCCTCTTGCTGAAGCTGGATTACACATCATGAAATCAATCCCCCACTTAGTGAAGGTGCCTACTGTGATCACAGGATGGATAGGAGGCGAGTGTGCTCGCATCGTTTTGGTGAAAAACTGACAAGGTTGACAGTTTTCACAACTTCCACACAATATTTAAAGATCATGGGCCAAAAATAACCAGCACGCAGTATTTTCTGGGTTGTTTCCAACCCAGAAAGTTGACCCCCATAGGCTCCACTATGAGCATCATTCAATATTGCTTCGGCTTTCTCCAGGGTTAGGAAACAGTGCAAAATGGAATCTATCCCACGTCTGTAGAAAGTGTCAGAAATAATGAGATAATTTCGTGCATGATTTTTCAATTTTCGTCATTCATCCTTAGAGAAAGTGGGAGGACACCTCAAAGTCTGGAGATATATTAAAATATCTCCATACCATGAGTCAGAAGTCGCAATAAGAAAGATGTTTTCATCTGGGAATGATGACTCTTCCTCATTGTTTACTACATCACTGGGAAATTCATAAATTAGTTCGGCGAACACTAGAGATTTCTTTGAATTAGTGGATTGGAAAATTAGGTCAAACTCTTGCAAGGTGACAATCCATTTATTGAATTTCCCATCGATGATACGTCGGGTTAAGAAATATTGAAAAGGGTTGACATATGCATTCATTGTGGTGGTTTGTAGTAGGATGTAATGACACAGTCTCTGAACTGCATGGACGGCGGCTAATGCTAGCTTCTCAACGTAATAATAGTTAATCTCAGGAGCTATCAAACCACGCTAACAATAATAAATGACATGCTCTTGAAGATTTTCATCCTCCTGAACAAGTACTATACCAATCGTCGAAATAGATGCCACCAGATATAGAAGGAATTCCATGGTATAATATGGCAGGCTCAGCAAGGGGGATGCTCGTAATGCCTTTTTCAAAGCCTCAAGTGAAGTTTGAGAAGCCTTGTCCCAAATAAAATAGGTATCTTGCTTGAGAAATCTCATGAATCCCTTTGTGATTTTAGCATATTTTATAATAAAACGTCGTAGAAATTTTGACATACCCTGTAGACTCTGAAGTTGTCTAAGGGTTCGAGGAGGAGGCAGATTTACAATGGCCTCAAATTTTAATGGATCGACCATGATACCACAACTCGAGACAATGAAACCCATTAGGCATCTGGACTTGACATAGAATACACATTTATTGGGATTCAAATGAATCAAATGAATCTTATAGTATCTGCTTCTCTCAAACACTAGTCGCAAGTGATCAAGATGATCTCGTCTCTTGTGAGATCGCGCTCAGAGATCATCCAAATATGGCTCAACTATGTGCTTGATATCGTGGAAAGAAAAATTCATGGTGCGCTAGAAAGTGGCTTCAGCGTTCTTTAGCCCGAATGAAATATTCCGATAAGCAAAGGTACCCCAAGGACAAATAAAAGTCGTTTTATGTTGGTCTTCAGGTTTTATTTGAATCTAATTATATCCTAAAAAACCATCCATGAAAGAAAATATTTCATGGCCTGTACACACATCGATAATCTGATCTATGAACGGTGTGGGGTAATTGTCCCTAGGACATGATTTATTTAGGTCTCTGAAGTCCGTACAAACACGTATGGTTCCTTTCTTTTTGTCAACCGGAACTGAGTTAGAGACCCATTCCGTCATATCGATCGGATAGATGAAGTCGGATTTTAACAGTTTCTCAACTCCAGCCTTAATGGCCGCTGCTTTCTGTGGGTTTACCGGACAGAGCTTTTCTCTCACTAGTTTAGCATTAGGGTAACTCATGATGGTATGCTCCACGATAATGGGGTCGATTCCTGGCGTATCCTTGTAAGACCAGGAGAACACGTCGCGGAATTCCTTAAACAGTTTGGTATACAGAGTGATCTCATCAGGAGAACAATATGCTCCAATAAAGAGGTTTTCCACAACATTAGGTTTAATGGAGATATCGATTGGTATGGTCCTTGATATATTTTCCATTTTACCTTCAACATAGATTGTTTGCGTAGAAGGATTGATGGAAAAATCGATATCACCACCAAGTCTTACTGAAAACTCACCATTCTCTATCTTGTCTAGATCGGGAATAAAATAGGACATGTGATGCATGTGTTCCCATGGATGATCCAACCCTACCATGGCTTCCAAAATAGCCTCATCAGAGGGAAAAATAGTATCCAGACAATCAAAAGAGTGGATGGAGTTGACTCACCATGTAGGTGCATAGTCTATATCTGACTCTTTGGAGAAGGACGGAGTCGAGATATAATCTGCTGCAGTATATTGTGTTGCTTGGTAAGCTATTTCTACAATAGATAAGGGCATAGTGGGTTCTTGCTAAGTGGAAAGAATCCAAGGATCAGTTGTTCGACTGACGGTGAAGATTTCCTGAGACAAAATGTCAAAAGTGCTCATAGAACCAACGTAGTTTTTAGGAGCAGGTAGATCGAATGTTCCCATCAGTGATGAATACATGCCTACTCCCAAAATCTCATTGGGTGGGTTACTCTGATCAATCAAAGGGATTGTCGAATCCAATGAAGCATTGATGTTTTTACAAGTAAATGAAAGTTGATCAACTATGATGATCTTGTCTTCATGCAGGAACATGAGTACTTGGAAAACAGACGATGGGACAGCTTGCATCGCATATGTCCAACTCCTTCCTAACAACAAATTGTAGTAAAGAGGAGCACCCAAAACTTCAACCTCCACAAACACTAACTTACCGTCAAGTTCAACTTCGAATGTGAGCAAGACTCCATGTGGGAAGAATGATCTCCCGTCAAAAGCCGTAAGTATAGTGTTGGAAGGGGCTAACTCAGGCGAGCCAAGGGATTTCCAGCAGGATATTGACATTACACACGTAGACACACCTTCATCTACAACTGTTCGTCCAATGGTTTTGGGGCCATGGAATACTTCAATTTGGAAGGCCACGTGATACGATAATAGGGGTTTGATGTTTGACATGTCAAACCGTGCAAGCATACTTGAAGAATCCATGCTCTTGATGGCCGATAGAAGCACATTCCGCTGCAAAGGGAAGCTTTGCAAGACTTCTAATGTGGATATTGCACAAGGTGTTTGGGCCAGATCCTCTATGAAAGAGTAGTTAGGAGCAACATGTACGTTAGGGTTGTGCGTAGCCCTTTTCTAGACACCCTTAGGTATCTTCGGCATAGGATCTACTGGTCTCTCAATGTGAAGAGGAGTAGATGTTTCAGGGATGTCCTTATCCTTCTGTTGTGAGTTTGGGTTATAATTCCTGGCTCTGGTTTGCAGAAACGTACCTGAGTTAATCATATTGATAAATGATTGATCACCTGACAAGGCACGAGGAGTGCCCCCAGAACTAGAGTTTCCAGAAGATGATCCTTGTCCATGAGGGAATGTGTCCTTTAGGACAACTAGTTTCTTTTCATGTAACAGCTTATGGGATTCTTCCATAAGAGGGCACTGGTGGGTAAGGTGATTGTCTTTGCAAATTTTGCAGGGAAACTTAACCTTATTTTTCTCTTTCTTTCCCTCCTCGGCATTTTTCGTATTCTTGGGCTTTGGATGGTTCCCCTCCCCTTTCTTGCCCTTCTTTTTGTTGTTGTTGGGTTTCCTAGCAGGGAAATTTTTAGGGGCGAAATTTCACCAATTAGCTATTTTTTGGGCCTTTTTTCAAAAAATAAATTCACTATTTGGTCAATTTTAGTCTCTAATATCGCCTATATTTACATAAAATATGTTTTTTATCATAATATTTGCCAAAATTTACAATTTTCAATGGTAAATTGTATGTTTCATATTTAATATTCGACTACCAATCTATATTTATGTTTTTTTCAATCCAAAATAATCGCCTAGAATACTACACTTGAGCATACTTTTATAATCCTTAAAAAATACCCTGTTGCCGAGAACCCTTTTGGTTTTTTTGCACCTATTGTACAAATTCTGTCTTAGAAGGGGAGGTTACAACATACGTTGCTTCAACAACAGACTGCTTCACGAAAAAGTGTGTGCACTTGTTTTGTTAAAGCTTCAAGTGTTGTTGAATCTGTTGAACCAACAATGCCATTGACATGTGGTCTAGGCTTAGGTTTTCCAAGATCTATATTATATCTCGGTGCATCCGGAATGATCTCATATAGAATCCCAGATTGAGCGTAAAATAGGTCAAGTTGTTGGGTTCTCAGGATTGCTTCTTGCTCAGAACTTACCCTAGAAGTTGCGACATCCTTAGAAATATAAGGAAGGAGTGATTTCAAGTACCACTCTAAAAGGAACTCTAGAAGAATATCAGCCTTGATGAGTCTCTTCCATCTTTGCCACTCCTAAATATGGTCAGATAAGTGAGTGGATTTGTTCTTCCTGAAAGTGGACAAAAGGTCTGTACTGGCATCATACTAGACAGGAAGTTGGAAATGGTTCAAAAAGACTGTCGCTAAGTCCTAAAAGTTGTCGTATGTAGTAGCAGGCAGTTCAATGTACCACTTGGATGCGACACTAGTTAATTTCCTTTGAAAGATCCTAAACCTAATGGAACCATCATTAAGTGAGTTTGAAGAGCACCACAAATGAAAGGTTGTAACATGGTCACCAGGGTCTTCCCCAGTCTTACCTTCGAACTTTAAAATGTCCGAGGGAATTTTGGTTGGGATGGATGGCCATGCTGGGTGATGTCGCATCGGATCATTAGTCAGTTTCAAAAGATCTATCAATTTCAAGGTTGATAGAAAGGGAAAACGAGGTCTCACCGATGGCATCTGATTAAAAGGAGTTTGGTAGGGGGAACCACCCGAAACCTAGCTCCTATATTGTTGGTTGGGATTGCCCCCGGCCATCAGTTGTGAAGTAAAGGAATTATTAAAGATGCTCCAGCTGTAGGCTAGGGGATTGCTTCCTTGTGTATTGTTCCATTTTGGTTGGGTATAAGCACCCACAAAGTGTGCGTTAGCAAAGTTGTTACTACCCCCTCCACCAAATAGTGAAAAGGGAGTACTCCCTACAGGTATATTCGAACTATGTACATTGGATGTATGCACATTAAAACCTATGAAGGCTTTGAACCCTGATGTAGATGCAATGGAAGAAGTAGGAATTGAGCCTACAAAAGGTGCCGAAGGATCTATGTGTCCTTCAAACCAAGGAAATCCTTGACTAAAAGGAGCAGACTGGGGGTTATCCTAGAATTGTTTTACAAAAGGGGAAGATGTGAACGATACCGACAGTACCCCTTAAAAGGGGACACTAGATGGTTGTAACGTCCCCATTATTGACCCCATTACATTCAAATGTAATTGATGTAATATTGTTATGAAATCATGGTGAGGAGCTCAAGGCCAAGGCCCCGCCATCGATTTGTTGATGCATATGCTTTGCATGCTAGCCAGGCACATTGGAATTTCAACATCATGTAGTATGCATTTTAATAAAAATACCCACAACTAGCTATGCAATGCAACAAAGAGATGGGAGCATGATTTCATGACGAATTGGGAGGGAAAACATTCAAACCCTTGAGCCACTAGAGTCAAGCCAAGTGTCAATAAGAGAACCCATCAAACCCTCAACCAACCTTGTTGACTTTTGTACCCAACCATTGATTTCTCCCAAGAGTTGGTTGAGGTAGTTAATGCCTTGGGAATGGGGAAGTATGGTTGTCCAAATTCGGGTATGGGCAAGCCACCCTTTATGGAAAAACGTGTTTGTCTCCTTGGGAAAGAAAAGAGCCATGAATTCCTTCCCCAAGCCATTATCCATGATCATTCTTCCTCCCTCACGAGTGGAGAGCTACCTGGGCGTTTTCTAGGCATGTTGCAGTGTTTTCTTCTTTTTCCCCAGTAGAGAAGGGCGTTTTATGTGTTGTATACCAGTGGGGAAGAAGGGAAATCGAATGGGGGTTCAATAGAGACCGTTTTGGGCTGTTGAAGGCTGAGATATTGGGGAAGAAATTGTTTTTCCTCCCTATGGTTGTTTGCCCCATCCCACAATCCGTTTTTGGTTGGGAACATTTTTGAGAAAACCCATGGCCATCTTATTTGTAAATCCTACTGTTTAAAATGTGTATCCCTGCCCCTGTTTGTGCATGCTATGTGAGAGAAGAGTATGTTGGATATGGGTTATGGGTTTCCATAGCTTTGGCTTGAGCATGAGTGTAAGCCTCCAGGGTTCAAGTGTAGCCTGATAAACCTAGTTGGAATGGCTTGGCTGAGATGAAATGGTTAATGGGCTGCGTGGGAGCCGGAATGTTCCCTTTCCTTGTGAGAATCATGCCCAGCTCGGGGGTGGCCTTCGGACGGACTCAGTATAAGCTGTCGAAGAGCCTATGGCTGGGTGGAACGTTGCAGCGACATAGCTAGTTACTGGGGCAGTTGCATAATGAAGATAAGTGTTTTTATGCCTCTATATTTACTTCTACATTATATTAATTCAATGACTGTTGATATGCTGTATGCATGAGTAATGTGTGTGGATGTTATTTTAATTCCGCTGTGCATAGTTGATTTGTTTTACATCTGCACATTCATATTTTTATTTATATGAATCTAACTAATGGACTGAGATCATGTGAAAGCCCTGATTTTGGCATCATGTACCCTGCCTTGCCATGGTTGAATGGGTGGGTACGTGACAATGGTACAATAGTAGAACCAAAAGGACTGAATGCAGTCATAGCTTGAGATCCAGATGAACCTAAGGGTCTAGTATTGAAATTAAATGAAGTGCTTGGAGTAGTAGTAGCTTGCAATGAGCTTGGTATCGATGTGTGTGTAAACAGAGGAGAAAAATATCCTAACATGATAGTTGTTGTAGGAGTATGTGGAACTCCTGACACATCCCTTATATTGTCCATGAATGAACTATGTGTAAATCAATACACACTTAACTCTGGAAGACCTAGAGAAACTATACTTACTAGCAAGGGGTCGTTGGGTCCAGTTAAAGGAGGATTGAAAGGTGTGGCAAACTCTTGAGTTGTCAAGTCTTCAATATCTAAGGGTTCCTAAACTGGTTGATATTGATAGATCAGATGAGTTTCTCTAGGTAGGTTATTTGTTCCTGTAAGTTCGTAAGAACCATGAGAGTTTTCTCTTTGTCGTTGTGCTGGTGGTGGAGGCTCCACTATAAATGGAGGAAGGTTATGCAACCTTCATGACCTTCTAAGAGGTTGTTTCTCCATAGTTGTGTGAAAAAAAATACTAAGTAATTATCCTTGGGGCCACTAACAACTAGGAGAAAACAACATACCAGTAAAAATGTCTTAAAGTGATCCAAACCAGGAAAACAAAGATAATACTCTCAAAAGTAAGTCTGGGATGATGAGGGCCTAGAACAAACTAGTAAAATATCAAAGGTTAGTTACACGGTGTCCACATATAGATTCTATGGGTGCAAGCGTTTGAATCACCAAACCGCCCTCCCTGAATTACTGTAGAGGGTTACCTCCCATGTCTATCCTAGGTGCAGTGGAAATATCCTTCCATTATACCTATGTAGAGCCCTAAAGTCATGATACTAAAGGCTACCACAAATACAGAAATATCTTGAGGGGACAGTCGTTGGTCTAGCCAAAACGCATGGGCAGGGTAGCAAAGGCCGAAATCTAAGAGTACTCAAGGCACTAATGGACCTCCGTAGGCAAATCGACCCTAGTGTATTCTTGAATGAAAAGTGGGGGGCATATCCCCAACAATTTCACCCTCACACGACCTCGTGCTTAACTCTAGTTTGAGTAGAGATTCCCATAATACTTCTATAAGAGTGGATTTACCTAAATGACAGTTTGCACTACGATTTGAGATTTGATAATCTTGGACAGTTAAAGTGTGTTCTAATCCAAGATCCTAGCCTAAGCTAGTTGATGTATGGATAACCTAAAAAAGAAATTTTACTAGTAAATTTAAATTAATTTCCTTTTAAAGGCTATTGTTTACTCAAAGGATTGTGCAATGTGCGATGTGATTACAACTAGAAATAAAGTGCATATGAGATGTAAAACTTCACAATTTGTTTTTTCCGTTTTTCTTTCAAAACGTAAAAAATCTAAGCAAATCTAAGCAAAAAGTTCTTTTTGTATTTTCAAAAATAATAGTACTAATGACTACAACTATTCTGAAAAAATAAATGACAAGTCTTGCAACAAAAGGAAAATTCTTTTTAAGTTTGTTTTTTCTTTAACTTATGAAAGAAATACAAAACAAGAATGAACCAACAAGATTTATCAAGATGTGCAAGTAAAGCAAGAGACCCAAACTAAAGCAAACGGACCTTATAAAAGATCGACGAAGACTAACCCAACTAGTTGCTCTCGAAAGTAACTAGGTTTTGGAACAAAGTGTAAACAGAGAAAATTGGTGTATAAAGTGGAAAAAAAGAGACCTTTATGTAAAGATGAAATTGTTCCCGAACATCAGCAATTAACATGAAAAGAAACCAAGCACTCGCCAAACAAGGAAATGGGATAGAAAACAAGGGTAATTCACCAGCACAAAACTTTTAAGAAATTTGTAAAAAGCTTCTAACTAGACTCAGCAGATAGTGGACAAATGTCCAAAGGGTATCAGGCCATCTACAGAATTCCAAATCCACTGACCAACCCACCTAATACCAAACCCTAAATAAAAAGAAAAATATCAGGCAAAAGTCACGGCTGTGTAATGCATAAACAAGCGGGTGATTCGCAGGTTCATATAACAGCAACACGTGGCTAGGGAAAAAAGTGTGTGACTGTAACTATTGACAAGTCACAGGTGAGGTTTGAAAATTTATTAAAAAAAAAGACCTATAAAATTACTGAATCAATCAAAAGATCAAAGGAAATCTCTACAAAAGGCTCCAAAAAATACTCAAAAGGATAATCAATCAACCTGAAAGAGATGTCAAACTAGCAAACAAGGTTCCAAAGCCAATACAGCGAACCCTAAGACCAAACCCTAACTAAGAGAGAAAAGCTTAGGGAATGTCCACGACAGCAACAGTCAGCAATAGACGGTTGCAACCACATACCCTCAGGTACCTATAAGGACATCTCACAAGTGTAACTTAAAAGTCGCACATGTAGGTGAAGGAGACTTGCGGGTGGCACATAAAAAATATTTTAAAAAAATAAAAGTTTGCATATTAGAAGGGTTGAGTCAAGAAAAAAAGGTCCAGGATGTCCTAGACACTTATAGGAGATATTAAACAAGTTATGAAACTGGAAAAATCAAGAAGAGTCCCCTAAAGCAAACAAACAACAAGGTGGTCCCCAGCAGAGTCGACAGTTATGTTGTTAGGGAATTTACCTTATAGTTGGGGAAAACTACCAACGTACGGGGGTTGACAAGAAAGACATATATAGGTTTGTAAACAGTGTTATAATCAAATGGAATTGAAGTAAGAGAAACATGTACCTTGTTAATGACGACTGGTCCAAGCTTTTCTCTCATCCTCTGCTACAACAACAACAAGCAAAAAAACCCAGGACCTTCCTCAAACCTGTTTGACTATAAATAAATATTGATATTGATAATTGGCATAACATCAATTAATAATCAAAACCACGATAAAGGTTGACAATCTTATTGGGAAAGGAAGAAATGTCTTGATCTTATTAATAAATGTAGAAAAGTACATCAGTTATACCTTGCTTCTGCATCAAGCACCTCCGTAACCAAACCCTGGGTTCCTGCTCCTCTCTCTTAGATCTAAATTCCTCCAGCATAACTTTCTCACATTAACCTTAGGTCCCTTTCTCAACCCTCCCCCTTGTATTTATAGCAAGGCAGGAAGATTTAGTTCGAAAAGGTGGTTGAGTTGGGAAGTTGGGGAGGTTAGATACCTATCTCAACTAATCCCAATTCGATATTTTAATTATTTTTTAAAGTTTTCTAAAGAAACCCGCAGCTATAGCATGAGGTGACTAGCGAGTGACTCGCTAGTCCTTGAGCTAGCAAGTAGTGAGTGCAACAAACTTGTTGATACCTGCGAGTTCTCAATAATGATACATGCGGTTGACTCGCAGGATTTCAAGTATGATAGTCGTGGATATGAGTTAAAATGGGTGAAGAAAGATGCTTCTGGGTGAAGGATTATAAGTTTCAGCTTAAATTCATATTAGTTCGAGGTAATCTCTTCCATCCATTTTGTCCTTTTGTGTGACCGACAAGGAAATGTGGTCACGAACGGATAAGTGCTAATTTGACCTATAACAATGATGAAAAACAATGATAAAGGGGAATATTCTTTCTCTGTTGTTGACATTATTGATTAAGTGAATGCTTTCTTTGTTGATGATGATTCTACAAAAGAGAATATTGCTTCCTTTGGTGTAGAATTAACAGTGCTATAGAATAATAGGTCTAACTTCTACTACTAAAAATCATATAGACTTGAATTATGTTGTTGTAGATTCTTACTCGACCAATTCAAATGATGATGAAGAAGAGGAAAGTATAGATGTTTCTACATTTATCATAGTGTTGATGTATATGTAACTTCGGAATGTATTTCACATATATGTATAATGTATTCCTATAGAGATGGTATTATTCCTCTATAAGGAAGTGTCGTCATTTATATTGTAAGTGCCGTAACTTATACTTGATGGGTTATTAGACCGCCTTATTTGGGGTCGGCCCTGTATAAGTCATGTGGGTCAAAGGGTTATTAGACCACCCTATTGGGGGTCGGCCATGTGGGTCAAAGGGTTATTAGACCACCCTATTGGGGGTCGGCCCACTCAGCATTATGTTATGTGGTAAATTTCGAGCCTACATGAGTTAGGTAAAAAGGCAAGTCAAGTCAAGTATAAATAGAGTGCGGGAGGCACTCTATTCACTCACTCACTTCTCACACATGCTCTCAAGGAGGAGAGGCGCACTTATGGAGGAGGAGGATCTGCTGCTAGGTTATGTCTATCTCTTGGTTGGTTGTATCATTGCTCTATCTATCTCTGAGGAAGTTATTGGGGTTTTTCACCTTTATGGTTTTCCCCAAGTAAATCTTTGTGTCTCTTGTGTGCTTGCATTATTGTCTCCATGATTGATATGCTGTACATGTTGTTCTCTCAGTTAAGATCCTAGGTCAGATTGAAGTAAATTCAGAAAAATTAACATGGTATCAGAGCTAGCCTGAAAGAAGGCATGATATGGCATGTATGACACTTGTTGTACTTACGATGCTAGGGCTTGATATAGCAAAAACCAGTCATCGTAGAACTTTCGCTATAAATCCGTTTTGGCGAAGTTTTCGGATCTGAAATTGTTACAGGCCGAAGCTAAGATCTCCAGGTATCTTGTGTCCAAAGGACGACCTCTAATTCGTTGTACTTTGTGATTTATGATCTATACAATATAGGGTTTCTGCCTCTTCCAGATCTGAGTCAAAATCAGGTGACCTTGGGAAAAAGGTCATATATTGGGATAGGAAGCTCCAAATGAAATTTCGTAAAAAGTGACAGGTATTACACAGTCTGTACTATCTCAGAAAACTTTTTCAGAGGCCGAAGTTGAACCAGTGACACGTGGCACGCCGTACAAGTGCGCTCTCCTGTATTATCCCATAAACAGGTAACGTTGCGACATTTGGCATAACTCTCTCTAAGAGAGTCCAATTGAGGTCAGACCTGTCAGGATGGAAAGGTAATAGGCCGAGCTATCTCAGAAAACGTTTTTAGAGGCCGAAGTTAAAACAGTGACACGTGGCATGCCGTACAAGTTCGCTCTCCTGTTTTATCCCAAAACAGGTCACGTTGCGACATTTGGCATAACTCTCTCTCAGAGAATCCAATTGAGGTCAGACCTGTCAGGATGGAAAGATAACAGGTCAGGATATCTCAGAAAACTTTTTCAGACCCTGTGGATCAAAAATTTCAGAGTTACACCAGAAACAATCAGGTACATATTTCTGTCAAAACAGAATTATTTTTTGGTACCTTCATTCATGGCTTCCGGAATTTAGGGCTTTGAAGAAAGTTGGAATTTTTGTAATCGAAGACCACGGCTGGATGCTACTCATCAAAATAGAAATTTAGAGACCAAGATCAGAATTTTTGGTTGGGCAGAAGGCCGGGCTTGATTAGACCCTAGTTCGGGACTTTGATCAGAAAAGTGGAAAATTAGGGCTTCTGTAAAAATGGGAATTTTTGAAATCTGTGACCACGGCTGGAAGCTCCTTAGAAAAATAGAAGCTTAGAGCTTTGGATCAAACATTTTGATTGGGAAGAAGAGTGGGCTTCATCAAACCCCAGTTCAGGGTCACGTCCAATGAATCCGGAAGTTTCAAAGGCAAAATTGAGGAGTGAAACTTTGCAGTCTTCAAATTTTGAATATACCAGCTTGATCAGCTCATCAAGACACATATTTCTATCCTGTCAGAAGGTTGAAATTCAAAGTTTGAATTTTTGGGGTTTCTCTGACAAACCCATATCCAGCTCCAGGTCCAGTTCTTGCAAATCAAGTGGATTGGGTTAATCCCAGAAGAAGATGGATTGATCATCTGCATGAGTGAAGAAGTTCTTGTTTCAGAGGGAGATGAGGCTAAGGCCTTACATAAGAAGATTACAAGCTATCTCAACAGGTATGACTCATCGAGGTATGTTTCGATATTTGTCCATGATTAAGTTTATGGTATGTTTGTCTTCATGTTATTACGGTCAGTACAATTTTGATTTTAGATTTGTCGTATCACCTTAACAAAATTATGAATGCATGATAGAAGATATTCATTGGTTAGGGTGTTGACACTTATGATTGTACTAATGCATTATGGTGTTGTATGAGGTTTATGTTGTCTACTAACATGAAAGGTACACCAAGAAAGACAAATCATGTTCTGGTCCAAGAACATATGATCATGATAACATGAGGACAAAGATTCATCCATTGTCATGGATCTCATAGAAGATCCATTTACGAGGTATGTATAACTTGGTTTTGTAATAGTTAACCTATGAGATATACAGGTTACTAGCACAAGTCATTGAAGAAGAACAAGAAGACATCATGTGAGTATGTTAGACATAAATAGCTAGCATGCTAATCCAGGTATGTTTTTCCTATATCAAGATAGAATCCTACCTTGTGTTAGGATCTTATACTGTTGTTGATAATGATTATTCATGAAGTCATAGGTTTGAATAATCATGGTTGTATGCATATTATGTTTCTTACCTTAATTGATGATATGACTAACCAGAAGAATCATGATGGTATAGGTTTGAATAATCACAGGTTTTATGCATTTTATATATCTTATCTTTATTGATGATTCAACTAATCTGAAGAGTCATATGTTTGAGTAATTACAGGTTTAGACATGTTATGTTTCTTATGATTTGACTAACCATAAGAATCCTACATAAACCTTGAATGCTAATGCTTATTATTTCTGTTTGAAATGATCATGACTATACATGCTTGAGATTATTTTGTTTTAATAGTATACTAATGAATGTATGATTTTATATGAGATCACAAGGATATCACAATCATGATACTAATAAGCATGCATAGGAACCAAGGATGAATGTAAGTTCAAGGACAGGTAATCCAGGAAGCAAAGATCAAGAGGGAGTACACTCCAGTGGTTTATGCAAGGATGCAGATATTCAGAGGGAGTTGACCATCTCTCTACATCCCACAACAGAAAGGTGTAGAAGAAGCTACTTCAGATTAGGACTCCAGCAGCTCCTGCAAGGAAGCGAAGACTCAGAGGGAGTCCACCCAACGAACAAACAAAGATAAGTATTTGAATTGTCATTTCTTAAATAATACTGTTCAATAAATGTATATACTGATGTTCCTAGAATTAGGTTGTGTATTATGCATATTAGAATAATTGCATTGATTAACAGTATACTCCTAATATGCATGGGTAAGTGGCCTATGGCACTGTACAACATTCCATTGCTACTTATCTAGAATGAAACCTCTTTGCTGACATGTTGGGAGTTGTGCACACTCTTAACAATGTTCTGGTAGAGATTGGAAGGCATCTAGAAAGTTACGAAATATGGATAAATGTTGTATTGAAGCATTGGCTAAGATAATTGCATGACTGTATGGCATATTTCTTTATAAGAATTTGTTCTGAAAACTATGAGATGTTTTCTAATCATGCAATTTAACTTGTTGTGTAGGAAAGATCATATGCCATCTCCTACAAAAGAAGAACTACAACATTTGTTCCAGCAACAAAGATATATATTGAAGATATTGAAGATATTGAAGATATTGAAGTTCCCAGGATCTGGGATGAAGAAATGAAATGCCATGATCCGTCGATCATGAAGAATGATGTTTGGGATGTAATCCCAAGACATGAAGGGAAGTTTGCTATGACTTCCAAATGGAATTATCAGATCAAGCATGTTGCAGATGGCAACATTGAGAAATATAAAAGTGATGAAATAGAAGATGCACCAGATGGATTTCAAAGACAGCATGGTGTAGTCACATATATGTGCAGAACTTGGTATGGTAGGATAGACAGCTTCCTATCCAGTTTGGGATTTACCAAGAGTAAAGCGGATTCCAACCTTTACTACAAGGTTGAGGAAGGCAATCCAGTGATACTACTTTTGTATGCGGATAACCTGTTTGTTACAGGTGAAGATAGATTGATTGCCGACATGCAGCGGAAGCTTACTACCGAGTTCGAGATGAAGAACTTGGGGATGATGCACTATTTGTTTTTGGCATGGAGGTGTGGCAGAGTGCAGATGGAATCTTCCTTGGACAAGGGAAGTATGCAATAGATATCCTGAAGAGGTTCGGGATGATGGACTGCAAGGCTATGGCCACACCTATGGCATTGAATCTAAAGCTTCTATGTGATGCTTCATCTGAGCCGGTTGATGTCTCCATGTACCATCAGATGATTGGGTCCTTGATGTACCTGACGAACACGAGACCAGACATTTGCTTTGCTGTGAACACATTGAGCTAGTTCCCGACGGATCCGAGGAGTGTTCACCTGGTTGCTGTAAAGCATATTCTGAGGTACCTGAAGGGTACAGTGGATTATGGGCTCAGGTATGAGGTGAATCAAAAGTTTAACCTGCAGGGTTATGTTGATTCAGATTGGGCTGGCAGTGCTGCAGGTAGGAAGAGCACATCTGAGTGTTGCTTCAGTATGAGTTCAGGTGTGATCTCTTGGTTTAGCAGGAAGCAGTCCTGCATAGCACTGAGTACAGCTGAGGCAGAATATGTTGCAGCCTGTTCAGCTAGTTGTGAGGCAGTATGGCTACGAAAGCTACTGTCTGAGTTATTTGATCTCCAGCTGGAGACTACTGGTAGGTCGAAACACATAGAGATCAAATATCACTATATCAGGGATATGGTGCAGAGAGGAGCTGTGAAGCTCCTGTATGTTGCGACGGACGAGCAGATTGCAGATGTGCTGACGAAGCCACTAGCCAGAGTGAAGTTCGAGTACTTCAGAGAGAGGCTTGGCGTTCTTCAGATCGAGGACACTTCGAGGAAGAAGTGATGGACACATTTGCTGAAGCCATTCCAAGCATGTTGGAAGGAGGATCCTTCACATGGCTGTGGATGTAAGCGCTGGATGATGAGCATCAGGATGATGTTCTGGTTTCTGCTTGGATATGATCAGTTGGATCATTTTATGTATGTATGTACGCATCATGTGGATGCTGGATATGATCAGTTGGATCATTTTATGTATGTATGTATGCATCATGTTGGATGCTTGGATCATGTATGATATGTATCAGGTAGATACATGGTATGCATCAGGTAGATGCATTGATGATCAGGAGGATCATGTATGATGATATGTATCAGGTAGATACGTGGTATGCATCAGGTAGATGCATTGATGATCAGGAGGATCATGTATGATGATATGTATCAGGTAGATACATGGTATGCATCAGGTAGATGCATTGATGATCAGGAGGATCATGTATGATGATATGTATCAGGTAGATACATGGTATGCATCAGGTAGATGCATTGATGATCAGGAGGATCATGTATGATGATACCTATCATGTATTTGTATCAGGTGGATACATTGATGATCAGGAGGATCATGTATGATACTTGGTATGCATCAGGTAGATGCATTGATGATCAGGATGATCATAGATGACGAGCTTCAGGATGTTGCTCCAGATGGTATGCATCAGGTAGATGCATTGATGATCAGGATGATCATAGATGACGAGCTTCAGGATGTTGCTCCAGATGACATGCAGCAGGATGTTGCAGTGATGATCAGGATGATCATAGATGACGAGCTTCAGGATGTTGCTCCAGATGACATGCAACAGGATGTTGCAGTGATGATGATCAGGATGATCATGGATACATCAGGATGATGTATGGTGAGTATCAGTTGATACTCTATGGCCGTGTATCAGGTTGTGCAGATAAGCATGTAATTTGTGCCCTGGGAGATTTGCAGATGGTCTTTCGAGGTTTTGCCTATGGCATGTAATTTGTGCCCTGGGACATCTGGCAAATGCTCTTTCAAGGTTTTGCTTGGGAGGACATATAATTTGTGCCCTGGGAGATCTGCAGATAGTCTTTCGAGGTTTTGCCTATGGCATGTAATTTGTGCCCTGGGATATCTGGCAGATGCTCTTTCGAGGTTTTGTCCTATGGCATGTAATTTGTGCCCTGGGAGATCCGATAGGTTGAGCTGTGTGCTCGTAATCAGTCCTGGGATGCTCTTGCGAGGTTTTTCCATGACCACATGTAATTTGTGCCCTGGGAGATCCGATAGGTTGAGCTGTGTGCTCGTAATCAGTCCTGGGATTCTCTTGCGAGGTTTTGTGGTGACCACATGTAATTTGTGCCCTGGGAGATCCGATAGGTTGAGCCTTGTGCTCGTAATCAGTCCTGGGATTCTCTTTCGAGGTTTTGTGGTGAGGTCACATATAATTTGTGCCCTGGGAGATTTGCAGATGGTCTTTCGAGGTTTTGCCTATGGCATGTAATCTGTGCCCTGGGACATCTGGAAAATGCTCTTTCGAGGTTTTGTGACGCACGTAAAAGTCCTGAGGATTCCACAGTATGGCCAGTGATGACGAAGACCTGCAGGTGGTGGGCCTACATCCAGTATGAAAAAGGACTGGCTCTGTAGAACTTCCTATGACGAGTAGATTTAGAGATTGATTGAGATAGCAGCAGCAGTGACGATGATGATGACTCGATGACGATTATCCAGTGACGATGATCCAGAGAAGATGACTTGTGCTAGAAGAACTGTGCTGAGAAATACCTTCCTAGTTAAGAGGGAGTGTTGATGTATATGTAACTTCGGAATGTATTTCACATATATGTATAATGTATTCCTATAGAGATGGTATTATTCCTCTATAAGGAAGTGTCGTCATTTATATTGTAAGTGTCGTAACTTATACTTGATGGGTTATTAGACCGCCTTATTTGGGGTCGGCCCTGTATAAGTCATGTGGGTCAAAGGGTTATTAGACCACCCTATTGGGGGTCGGCCATGTGGGTCAAAGGGTTATTAGACCACCCTATTGGGGGTCGGCCCACTCAGCATTATGTTATGTGGTAAAGTTCGAGCCTACATGAGTTAGGTAAAAAGGCAAGTCAAGTCAAGTATAAATAGAGTGCGGGAGGCACTCTATTCACTCACTCACTTCTCACACATGCTCTCAAGGAGGAGAGGCGCACTTATGGAGGAGGAGGATCTGCTGCTAGGTTATGTCTATCTCTTGGTTGGTTGTATCATTGCTCTATCTATCTCTGAGGAAGTTATTGGGGTTTTTCACCTTTATGGTTTTCCCCAAGTAAATCTTTGTGTCTCTTGTGTGCTTGCATTATTGTCTCCATGATTGATATGCTGTACATGTTGTTCTCTCAGTTAAGATCCTAGATCAGATTGAAGTAAATTCAGAAAAATTAACACATAGGAGGACCACCTTGGATGTCAAATTCTCTAGACAACAGGTTGCATGGTTGGAAATCCATCTAACTCCTAGAAGATGTATCCATATTTTTTAGAAGCTCCACTTGCATTTATTACAATTGCTATCGATCCGCAATGCCTTGATGAGGCCACTTGACTTCCTGAGTGGGACATAGCAGCAAGTAGTGGCTTGGATTTCATGGGATCCATCAATTCTAATTGGACAGTTGAGACTATATATCACCAATCCACTTCAGAACACTCATTAAAGCACTTTCTTGATCTATCATCATCAAAACATGTTCCATTGGCTTGTTATTAGTTTAGGATCTTAGAGGAACTGGTCAAAAGCGTAAATGGTAGTAGTTGAAATGATACAAAATGGATCTGAACAGAAAAAATGGTTTTAATCCTCAGTAACTAAAGCAATTTGACAAGTAGAGAAGGTTAGATAAGACTTTAAAAAAAATACAAATGTAAATGTAAATAAGACAAAAGAGATAAAAAACAATAATTAAATGAAAATAGGGGAGAGGAATGGGAATTAAAAGGTTAGCCTCTTGGCCTTCACATTACCCCCCATATCTCGTATAACTGATGGTACTTTCACTCTCAAAAGGGATTATTTCCTGTTTTTTGGCCAATAGAGGACATTACCAGAGGCCCAAAGTTGAATTGTAACCAAACATTTCTAAAATAGAGAACTGAGAAACCATTGAGTGTTGGTATTCCCTCTAGGTTTCCAAGGTAAAATGTTGTTCATATGTGATCCATTTCCTCTATGTGTTGTTTATTTTCTAATATGGATCGCATATGAGCATTAAATGGAAGCTACTTTGTTTTGTTAATGGTTGATTCGGTATTTTGATGTTGAGAATTCATTCATAGCTACAGGTTAAGGATTTTCCTTCATGTTCATTGTCTCAATAAAATATGAATCTTAGTAGATCTATCACTACTCCCTACATTAGATTTTTATGTTGGGTGAGTTATTAAATGTCAAGTGATTTCATTTGTATGTTGGGTGAGTTCACTTGTTTGTTGGGATTTTTCCCTTTCCCAAGGCCATACACACCCTATTTTTTAGAGTGTTAGCTTGCTTGTTGGTTTATTTACCTTGTTGGCCATTGTTCAGTTAGTTTATTGGGATTTTTTATTCCCATTCCAATCAAATTAAATGGATGGTAATTTTCTATCCTTGGTGATGGGATATAGGCTTGTCTAAGGTGGTATGCACCTCTAAGAGATTACCTCTCATACCTAGGTATCATTCTCTCTCATTGTTGAGAATTATGATTGCTTGCAAGGTTGATTTCCTCTCTTGCTAATAAATTCATCTTACCTATGTATCAATCCCTCTCCATGTTGGGAATTATGATTGTTTGGAAGGACATACACCTCTATTTCTAGTTAAGAAAACATACTTTTGGATCAATTCCTCATTTGGTTGGACGTAGTGGTTGTTGGAGGTGGTATGTATTGTTGAACTCATAACAGTGGCTTGTACTATTGTATTTAACGTTGTTGGTAAATATTGAGTGGTGTACTTCTTCTACTATTGGTTATGCAAGACTATTATGGTTATGCACCATTTAATTACACTTCACATATATACAAATGTGAGTGCAATGCCATAGTATCATGCTTTTGGAAAAGGAGTGAGTCCATTGTTGGTTATATATGAAGCCAAATTCTTTTTTGATTAAATTAAATTTCATCTCATACATGTGTTAATGGATGGTCATGTCATTATTCTTATGGAAGGGGAGTGATAGATGTATCTCCATGCACTATAAGCAATGGTGATGTCATGTAGGGATTACATTGAAAATTTTAAGAACCCCCCTAAATTTATATGTATAATAAATGGGCAAATCCCCATAATATATAGGAAAATATGAATTTTATTTTATCAATTTTATTTTATGTATATATAATTTTTTGGAGAATCTCTCATTGAATTTTATAATCTTGTAAAATATTGGCAAATATTTCACTAAATTATAAAGCCTTGTAAAATCTTGGTGAATCTTTCACTAAATTATAAAATCTTGTGAAGTCTTAGTGAATGTTTTGATAAAGTATAAAACCATATGCAGTAATAGGATAAATAAAACAAGAAACATATCAAAATACCTAACAATGCCCAAAGCAAAAGAAGCGGAAAAGATAGTGAGATTCTAGGCTACTCCACCCATGGCCTGTCCTAGAAAGGATAACACAAACACAAGTAGAAACAAAATGGAAATGGTTATAACCAAAATTATGTCCCCCTTCACGGCCAAATAAGTGGATATGAATGAAGTCCATCCCCCAAGCAAGATTCCCCAAACACCCACATAAAGTTTATTGTAGCATCGCCACTTGTGAGCTTCACAATCCCCATGTTTATTAGGGAAACTTTGGATTTGAGGCGATGGGATTTATAAATCTCCTAGATGAAAATGGGTCGCTATAATACCTAAAAGTAAATATCAAATTCCCTTCTCATGTGTACATTAAGAAACTTGCCAAACAAGACTGAACCCATAAAATCTAGACGAATGTAACTCTGACTTCGATTTCCATAATCAATAGAAGGAGAAAGAGCCCCTACCAACTGCCATATCTAGAAATCGGGGGAAATGGGAGATGCCTAGCTATTTTCATGGGAGAACAAAATTTAAAATCCATTTTAATAAGGACGAAATTCTTTTATCTTGGATCCCATTTTTAAATTTGATGGGGCTAACTCTATTCATTAAAAAGAAATAAACAAAATTTGGGCTAATCATACCTAATGGGTGTTTAATAAAAAATTAGCCCATTAAAAATTGAAAACACTTAAATTTATCCCATGGGATAATATTAGCCCCTAAAATTTTCCATGGGGTTTCTAGTAATATCCCTTGTATATGTATGCCAATGATCATAACAACTATTAGGTTATTGAGTTGGTTGTGGTGTCCACACATCATATTATAGGGCATCTCCTATAACCTCTTGTCTCCCAATCTTGGCAATACTTTCTATATTTAACCCAAAACTTGAGCATAGCATAGAAATTATGAATTCATTTTGAACTGCACAAAGGACAAATACCTCAGAATTAGTCCTACAAATAGAACTCTAGGGACAAAATTGTATTTTCTTTGTTGTTGGGAATCATCTTTGGTGTCTCAAGAAAACACATATATCTTTGAAATCAATCTAAGTATAGAACAAGGAGGCTACCCAACTTGTTAAAGATTGTGCAGAGCCTTTCCTTTTAATGGCCTAACTACTAGTTGCTTGTGAGCTTTCCTAGTGTGAACCAAAGAGAAACTAACATGAGGAACTAATTATTATTTGTGTGGTAGTTGGTTTTTGTGTGCAAGATACATTAAAAATAGAGGCCCTACAACCATCAAAAGGATAGAGACCTATGTTCAAGACTAAGAACATAGACTAAATTTTAAATTCCACAAAGGATCCATGTTGGTGAAGTGAGTGGGATATAAGTACCTCCTTTATGAATAATGAAAGAAGACTCTATTAAATTTTTAGAATTTACTTCAATCTGATCTAGGATCTTAACTGAGAGAACAACATGTACAGCAAATCTACAGCATATCAATCATGGACACAATAATACAAGCACACAAGAGACACAGAGTTTACTTGGGGAAAACCATAAAGGTGAAAAACCCCAATAACTTCCTCAAAGATAGATAGAGCAATCATACAACCAGAATACAAGAGATAGTCTTCTCCTAGCAGCAGAGCCTCCTCTTCCACAAGTGCGCCACTCTCCCAAGTGTGAGTGAGAGAATAGAATGTATAAAATGAGATAGACACACTCTCTATTTATACACTAACTTGACTTGATCTTTACTCAACTAGGTCGGCCTCAACTTAACCACTTAACATAATGCTAACTAGGCCGACCCCCACTAGGGTGGTCTAATAACCCTTTGACCCACATGACTGACCCCCAATAGGGTGGTCTAATAACCCTTTGACCCACATGACTGACCCCCAATAGGGTGGTCTAATAACCCTTTGACCCACATGACTTATACAGGGCTGACCCCAACAAGGTGGTCTAATAACCCATCAAGTATAAGTTACGACACTTACAATATAAATGATGACACTTCCATATAGAGGAATAATAACATCTCTATAGGAATACAATATACATATATGTGAAATACATTCCAAAGTTACATATACATCAACACTCCCTCTTAACTAGGAAGGTATTTCTCGACACAGGTCTTCTAGCACAAGTCTTCTTCTCTAGATCATCGTCACTGGATAATCGTCATCGAGTCATCATCATCATTATTGCTATTGCTATCTCAATCAATCTCTGAATCTACTCATCATAGGAATTTCTACAGAGCCAGTCCTTTTTCATACTAGATGCAGGCCCACCACCTGCAGGTCTTCATCATCTGTGCGAACGGTTTGATAGAGGTGGCCTCTCAGGACTAATTTTATGTGCGGATGCAATACCGGAAAGAGTATCCCAGGAACATTTATGTGCCTAAGCATGACTGGCAAGATCTCCCAGTACTAATTACATGCATCTCCTCCACAATACCTTTAAAGAGCATCCCGGGAACATTTATGTGCCGTAGCACGACCGGCAAGATCTCTAAAGAGCATCCCAAGACTTATTACAAGCACATAGCTCAACCTCTCGGATCTCCAGGACTGATTACATGTGGATATACAAAACCTTTAAAGAGCGTCCCAGGAACATTTATGTGTCGTAGCACGACCGACAAGATCTCTAAAGAGCATCCTAGGACTAATTACAAGCACACAGCTCAACCTCTCGGATCTCCAGGACTGATTACATGTCTCCGTAGTAATACCTCATCCCAGGACTGATTACGAGCACACAGCTCAACCTATCGGATATATGAGGACTGATTACATACTACATAGCAATACTAGAAAGAGTACCCTAGGAACATTTATGTGCTGCAGTACGACCGACAAGATCTCCCAGGACTGATTACATGCTATTTGCACAACCTGCCACATATCATCTTTGACCTCCAAGTATCAAATTGATACTCATGATCCAATGGATCATCATCGCACAAGGCATCATCCTGATGCCCATGATCATACTGATCATCATCACTTGTACCATCCTGGTACATATCATCTGTAGCAACATTCTGAAGCTCATCATCATGATCATCTTGATCGTACAATGCATCCACCTGATGCATACCAAGTATCTACCTGATACATATCATCATACATGATCCACCTAATCATACAGTGTATCCACATGATACAAATACAAATACATGATACATGTAAACATACATGATCTACCTAATCATACAATGTATCCATCTGATACATATACAGATACATGGCCCAAGCATCCGACATGATGCATATACAAAATACATACAAATGATCCAACCGATCATATCCAGCATCCAACATGATGCGTACATACATATACATATAAATGATCCAACTGATCATACAAAGCATAAACTAGAACATCATCCCGATGCTCATCATCCAGCGCTTACATCCATAGCCATGTGAAGGATCCTCCTTCCAACATGCTTGGAATGGCTTTAGCAAATGTGTCCATCACTTCTTCCTCGAAGTGTCGTTGATCTAAAGAACACCAAGCCTCTCTCTGAAGTACTCGAACTTCACTCTGGCTAGTGGCTTCGTCGGCACATCTGTTTCGACCTATCGTGGAACACCGGGTTCTCGGACAGCTTCACCCAACTCTGGTTGTCACAAAAGATACCAGTAGCCTCCAACGGGAGATCAAATAACTTAGACAGTAGCTTCCGTAGCCATACTACCTCACAACTAGCTGAACAGGCTACAACATACTCTTCCTCAGTTGTACTCAGTGCTACGCAGGACTGCTTCCTGCTAAACCAAGAGATCACACCTGATCCCATACTGAAGCAGCACCCAGAAGTGCTCTTCTTATCTGTAGCACTGCCTACCCAATCTGAATCAACATAACCCTGCAGGTTAAAATTTTGATTCACATCATACTTGAGCCCATAATCAACTGTACCCTTTAGGTACCTCAGAATATGCTTTACAGCAACCAGGTGAACACTCCTCGGATGTGTCAGGAACTGGCTCAATGTGTTCACCGCAAAGCAAATATTTGATCTCGTGTTCATCAGGTACATCAAGGACTCAATCATCTGACGATACATAGTGACATCAACAGGTTCAGATGAAGCATCACACAAAAGCTTCAGGTTCGATGCCATAGCCTTCCAGTCCATCATCCCAAACCTCTTCAGGATCTCTACTGCATACTTCCCTTGTCCAAGGATGATTCCATCTGCACTCTGCCACACCTCCATGCCAAAAACAAATAGTGCATCATCCCCAAGTTCTTCATCTCGAACTCGACAGCAAGCTTCCGCTGCATGTCGGCAATCAATCTATCCTCACCTGTTACAAACAGGTCATCCATATACAAATGTAGTATCACTGGATTGCCTTCCTCAACCTTGTAGTAAAGGTTGGAATCCGCTTTACTCTTGGTAAATCCCAAACGGGATAGAAAGCTATCTATCCTACTATACCAAGTTCTGCACATATATGAGTCCCTGTCGTGTGTCTCAGAACCAAGTGGCTGCTCCACATACACTTCTTCTTCAACTACACCTTTCAAGAAAGTGTATCTTCCTCTTCATCACTGCATCCAGAGCAAGCACTGATTTAATGGAAGTGTATCTGGCAACAGGAGAAAAAGTCTCTATGCTACCACCTGTAGCATGCTTGATCTTGTAGATCCTCTTGGAAGTCACTACAGACTCCCCTTCAGGTCTTGGTACTGCATCCCAAACATCTTCATGATCGACTGGTACTCCTCGGTTATGGCATTCTTCCTAGATCCTGGGAACTTCAATATCTTCAATATTTTCAATAGATGACTTTGTTGCTAAACAAATGTTGTAGTCCTTCTTTTGTAGGTGATGGTATACGATCTTTCCTACACAACAAGTTAAATTGCATGATTAGAAAACATCTCATGGTTTTCAGAACAAATTTTTACACATAAAGAAATATGTCATACAGTCATGCAATTATCTTAGCCAATGCTTCAATACAACATTTATCCATATCCTGTAACTTTCTAGTTGCCTTCCAATCTCTACCAGAACATTGTTAAGAGTTTACACTACTCCCAACATGTCAGCAAAGAGGTTTCATTCTAGATAAGTAGCAATGGAATGTTGCATAGTGCCATAGGCCACTTACCCATCGCATGCATATTAGTAGTATACTGTTCATTAATGCAATTATTCTAATATGCATAATACACATCCTAAGTCTAGGAACATAAGCATATACATCTTTGAATAACATTATTTAAACAAACAAATATGTAAGAAATGACAATTCAAATACCTATCTTTGTTTGGTTGCAAGGTGGACTCCCTTTGAATCTTTGCAACTCCATTCTGATGTGGATTGTGAGAAGTGGTCAACTCCCTCTGAATATATGCATCCTTGTAGAAACTACTGAAGTGTGCTCCTTTGCTTTCTTGCAGGAACAACTGGAGTGTGCTCCCTCTTGATCTTTGCTTCCTGGATTACCTGTCCTTGAACTTATATCCATCCTTAATCACTATGCATGCTTATTAGTATCATCATTGTGTTATCCTTGAGGTCTCATACATAATCATACATTTATTAGTATAATCTTAATACTATCAAAACACAATATTCTTAAACATGTATAGTCATGATCATTCACAGATAATAAACATTAGTATTCAAGGTTTCAGGGAAGTCCTCTTTTACTTATGCATATTCTTATTTGATCATAGGACTCTTCTGATTAGTTAAATCATCAATGCATAAACATGTGATTACTCAAACCTATACCTTCATGATTCTTCTGGTTAGTCATATCATCAATTATGGTAAGAAACATAATATGCATACAACCATGAGTATTCAAACCTATGACTTCATGAATAATCATTATCAACAACACAATAGTATAAGATCCTAACACAAGGTAGGATTCTAGCTTGATATAGGAAAAACATACCTGGATTAGCATGTTAGCTAGTTATGTCTAACATACCCGCATAATGTCTTCTGGTTCTCTTCGGTGACTTGTGCTAGTAACCTACATGTCTCATAGGTTAACCATTGTAGAACCAAGTTATACATACCTTGAAAGTAGATCTTCTATGTGATCCATGACAATGGATGAATCTTTGTCTTCATGTCACCATGATCATATGTTCTTGAAGTAGAACATGATTTGTCTTTCTTGGTGTACCTTTTATGTTAGCAGACAACATAAACCTCATACAACACCATAATGCATTAGTACAATCATAAGTGTCAACACCCTAACCAATGAATATCTTCTATCATGCATTCATAATTTTGTTAAGGTGATACGACAAATCTAAAATCAAGATTGTACTAACGATAATAACATGAAGACAAACATACCATAAACTTAATCATGAACAAATATCGAAACATACCTTGATGAGTCATACCTGTCGAGATCGCTTGTAATCTTCTTATGTAAGGCCTTAGCCTCATCTCCCTCTAAAACAGGAACTTCTTCACTTATGCAGGTGACCAATCCATCTTCTTCCAGGATTAACCCAATCCACTTGATTTGCAAGAACTGGACTTGGAGCTGGATTAGGGTTTGTCAGAGAAACCCCAAAAATTCAAACTTTGAATTTCAAACTTCTGAAAGGATAGAACTATGCGCCTTGATGAACTGATCAAGCTGGTATGTTCAGAATTTGAAAACTGCAAAGTTTCACTCCTCAATTTTGCGTTTGAAACTTCCGGATTCACTGGACATGACCCTGAACTGGGGTTTGATGAAGCCCACTCTTATGCCTAATCAAAAGGTTTGATCCAAAGCTCTAAGCTTCTATTTTTCTGAGGAGATTCCAGTCGTGGTCACAGATTTCAAAAATTCCCATTTTTACAGAAGCCCTAATTTTCCACTTTTCTGATCAAAGTCCCGAACTAGAGTCTGATCAAGCCCGGCCTTCTACCCAACCAAAAATTCTAATCTTGGTCTCTAAATTTTTATTTTGATGAGTATCATTCATCCGTGGTCTCCGATTACAAAAATTCCAACTTTATCTGAAACCCTAAATTCTGGAAGCCGTGAATGAAGGTACTCAAAAATAATTCTGTTTTGACAGAAATATGTACCTGATTGTTTCTAGTGTAACTTTGAACTTTTTGATCCACGAGGTCTGAAAATTTTTCTTGAGATAGCCTGACCTATTATCTTTCGCTCTTGCAGATATGACCTCAATTGGATTCTCTGAGAGAGAGTTATGCCACGTATCCCAACGTGACCTGTTTATGGGATAATACAGGAGAACGAACGTGTACGGCATTCCACGTGTCACTGGTTCAACTTCAACCTCTGAAAAACATTTCTGAGATAGTGCAGTCTATGTATTACCTATCACATTTTACGAAATTTCATTTGGAGCTTCCTAGCCCAAGTTATGAGCTTTTTCCCAAGGTCACCTGATTTTGACTCAAATCTGGAAGAGGCAGAAACCCTATATTGTACAGATCATAAATCACAAAGTACAATGAATTAGAGGTTTTCCTTTGGACACAAGGTACATGGGGATCTTATCTTCGACTTGTAAAAGTTTCATATCCGAAAACTTTGCCAAAACAGATTTATAGTGAAAGTGCTACAATGAATGGTTTTTTCTATATCAAGCCCTAGCATCGTAAGTGCAACAAGTGTCATACATGCCATATCATGCCTTCTTTAAGGCTAGCTCTGATACCATGTTAAATTTTCAGAATTTACTTCAATCTGATCTAGGATCTTAACTGAGAGAACAACATGTACAGCAAATCTACAGCATATCAATCATGGACACAATAATGCAAGCACACAAGAGACACAGAGTTTACTTGGAGAAAACCATAAAGGTGAAAAACCCCAATAACTTTCTCAGAGATAGATAGAGCAATGATACAACCAGAATACAAGAGATAGTATTCTCCTAGCAGGAAAGCCTCCTCCTCCACAAGTGCGCCACTCTCCCAAGTGTGAGTGAGAGAATAGAATGTATAAAATGAGAGAGACACACTCTCTATTTATACACTAACTTGACTTGGCCTTTACTCAACTAGGTCGGCCTCAACTTAACCACTTAACATAACGCTGACTGGGCCGACCCCCACTAGGGTGGTCTAATAACCCTTTGACCCACATGGACGACCCCCAGTAGGGTGGTCTAATAACCTTTTGACCCACATGACTTATACAAGGCCGACCCCAACAAGGTGGTCTAATAACCCATCAAGTATAAGTTACAACACTTACAATATAAATGACGACACTTACGTATAGAGGAATAATAACATCTCTATAGGAATACAATATACATATATGTGAAATACATTTCAAAGTTACATATACATCAACAAACTTGAGTCAAAAAATTGAATTATTTGGTTCCTAATAAGCATCTAATGACACCACCTTTGTGATTGAATTTGATATACCAACCAAAATGGAACATACTTATGTTGGAAGTCTCCCTTCATATGAAGGATATGAAGATCCAAAGAGGCATTGGTTTGTCTATGAAATGACTTGGGATTCCATGGACGTAACTCATGAGACAAAGAAAATGGAACAATTCACAAGAGCATTGAGAAAACTATCTTTGACATGGTTCATGAAGTTTATCAACAATAAAAGAAAAGAAAAAAGTTGGAATTAAGAGTAACTTATTAACATTATTGTAAATTCCTTCTAGCTGAGTAAGTTAAGGTGTGGGTCTCATCAGCAAGAAGACTTGGGTTCAATTCCCCTTAGGGGTGAACTAGTTGGGAGGAGACACCCCAAAATAAATCCAAGTTGACAGCTGGTGTGGTCCAAGTCGGGTGCGATCCCCGGGTGACTTTGATGGACTAGATGCCCCTAGATCATGATTTCTCAAACCAAATGCCACTCCTGCCAAGTGAAGGAGCTTCAAGAAAACAAAAAAAAAACTTATTAACATTATTTAAAACCTGATACATTAAACATCTGGTAGCTCAAAAACTTCAAGAAATTAACTAGATTTTTTAGTGAATCGATAAGACATTATGATAAGGGATTCAATGATCTACTTAGACAAATAACTTATACTATCGACAAAGAGTTGTTGTTGAAATGATTCATTGAATGCTTACTTCATAAGTTTAGGGGACCATTGAGAATGCATGAAATCAAATCATGCAAAGATGCACTAAAGAAAGATAAACAAATTGAAATTGATAATGAGTGGGTCACCTCATCAACAGACGAAAGGATAGAGGGAAAAATAGAATTGATAGATAATTAAGAGAAATTAAAATGAAAATATCATATTTTTTGGTGTATCCTATGCATGAAAAAGGGTCATATAAAGGATGACTGTGAATATAGAGAATTGAATGAAAAACACCAAGATATTAGGATAGTTCAAGTTGACTAGTATTACAAAATTTGTCAATCCATAATGAACCATTCTATAAAATATTAACCATAGAACTTAAAGATCAGTAATCCTAAATGGTCTTCCATCTACAAGGAACCTACACATAATATACCGGAATGCCAACATAATTGTCAAAATAAACCTAACTACCAAACTATATACCATGCCCACGCTACATATTTAAATCAAGGCCAACAAGGAGGAAGAGGCAATGGGGTATATCAAGGACAAGGTGGCTATCATGGTGGTTACCAAAGTAGATTCTATGGAGGTCAAGGTGGTCAACATGGTAGTTGAGTAGGATTTACAGGGAAGTATTACTTTGTATGCTACAAATAAAATCATTTAAGTCTTGATTTTCCTTTGAAGTATAGAACTAATATCAAATTATGCATTGTGTAGTGTAGGAGAAGATTCCTTGGAGGAATGCCAATTTATTCTTGAGAAGATAACGAAAAAGAAAAAAATCAATCTTATAATGAATGTACCAAAACATGAAGTACAAAATTCCAAAAACTTAAAAGAAATCACCAAGTTGGGATTGAAGACAGGGAAAGATACATTGATGTAAAGAACCCCTCAGATTAAGTCTAAAAGGAAAGATAAATATTGGTATCTAAATCCACAAAGAAAAAAACAAATTATTACTGAATCTCACAACATATTTGAGTAGATATCCAAAAAATAAGATTTGCAAGATTCCTAATAGAAAGAGAAACAAAAATAGAAGAAGAAGGGAAAGGATGTTGTACTTAATGAATATCTCAACTTCCTAAAAGAAAAAGAATCAATGACTAGACTACTTGAACTGATGAACATACTCAAATATTCCCCCCTAAAGTGTTAGGTAAGAAGAGAAACTGACACCTCCTTTCCAGGATTTGGGTCTTCGACATATGTTGCACATTCCTTTCCCACATGTCTAAACTTGACTTACGACTGTTCCGCTGGATCGTCCTTTTATGAAGTGGTAACCTTAGTTGCTTTTCCTAGGTATCTACATAGGTGACTACAAGTGGGAATTTCTTGTGGTACCTAAGGAAGACAATATATCATCTTCTTTCTCTACCTTGGGGGGTGCCCCGCAGGTACTTGGACCTTGAATTCGAGGGAGTATGAAGGGTTATCGTAATTGTTTCTTTCCTCTTTGTTAGTGGATTGAGTCCCACCTTCACAAGAGTTCTTTGATCCAATTGGTTTGCCTATTGATAACCTAGATTTTGCTAGGGGTATGCTTTGTGTTCTCTTATATTTGGTTTTAGTATTGTTATTTTTGTTTTATACATTTCAATTGTTCACCATGGCCAATCTACCAAGTCATCAATCTCGACATATTAGGGGCCTCTCTCCTATCGAGGAGGAACCTCCATCTATTTGAAGGCAAGTCACCTCTCCAAAAGAGGTAAGGGAGACACCGTATACTCTGAAATTGATTTGGTTCATACTACGCATTTTGACATTGAAGTTGTGGGCGAGGATGTAGTTCCACACTTTAAACCACCTTTGACCAATACTTTCATCCCCATACTTGAGCAAGTTCAACCTTTACCCAACGAACCCTTTTCATTGTTCAGTCAATATGATGTTTGGGACCAAATTATCGTCTGTTGTGGAGAAACTCATCCCATCTTCCCTTGGTAGTGGAGGAGGAATTTTAGTTAATTCTTCACAACCATCTACTAGTGGGGTAAATGCTTCATCTATTGCACCCAGCACATCTACTTTTTCCCTTTGGGGAACATCATCCATGCCTACTGTTTCACCCATTGGTCAATCCAGTACTCCACCATCTAGTGGACCATCATCACAAGTCTGCTCAATTCTTTCTTTTTTTGGGGGGGGGCATTCATACATTTACCATTGGTGGTAGTTCCCAATCCACCGTTGGCATGTCTACAAGAATCCCTATCATTCCAAATGTTGGATTTCCTTTTTGGTGGAATTTACCTACAGGGGAAAGAAACCCGCCTCCCTCTCAAGGGGGAAACCTTTCAGAAGCACTCAACCCATGGGAGGGTCAAGTGTTCCTAGTAATACCCCATTTACTAGAAACACACCAATGTCTGGCAATTTACCATTCTAGGATAGTGGTAGTGTTCCTAATAGTTTTCCATATACTGGGGACACTAATTCTCCTAGTGGATTCCCTTTTCCCAGGTGAAACGCCTATGTTGGAGGATTTCCCTATTCTAGTGGTAATCATTCACCTTGGGGTAGTTATGGGAACAATCCATTCATTGGGGAAAACCAACTTTATGGGGGTAATCGGTTTACTGGGGGCAATCCTTCTTATGGAGGGAATCAATTTCATGGGGGAAGTCATGCTTTACCAACTTCTTATGCTTCTGGAATCCAATATATGGGAAGAAATTACAGCCCAATGGGCCTCAATGCCCAATTACCTTTGGCATAGAATCCATTTTCCAACACGCAACTACCCTTTTTAGCTACTTTAGATTTACCGGAAATTTTTTCATCATTAGATTTATTTTATGCCTTTAATTGATATTTTACCAATATATCACATAATTCATCATTACATATTCTAACACTCCCCCTTAATGATGACTGGGAGAAAGAATACAAATGGAAGGAAGGTGGAAACACACCAACACTAAGCTTTTCCAATCCTCTACCACTTTGAAAATGATTTGATGGTCGAACTTTCACACCTCATTGAATCATAATTTCCTTACTAATCGAACTAGAGGGGGAATGTTAATGTCAATGTTGAAGTGGTTGATGCTCACTTAGACTATAATCCATTGCTTGGGCATAATTGGTTTTATGCCATGAAGGCAGTAGTCTCATCAGTCTTTCAACTCCTTTGCTTCCCCCACCAATGGAAGATGGTCACTATAGACCAACTTGCTTACTGCATGCACGATTTTCACCTCAAACCCAACAGTAATGTTCCTTTTGTAGGAAATTCCATCAAGGCATATGAGAGTGTGAGTGCTAGATTATTTAAGGATTCATCTTTGATGGGATCTTTTCACTTTCTAGCACCTAGTACCTCTAAGGTGGAAGCTCCTATTTACATTATCACTTCCATGATTAATGATTCCCTTGGTTCTTGTAATCCTTGGGTGATACCCAATGTTATGGAAGTAGATTCAATGGGAGATTGTATGCCTCTGTTAGTGGCTGAAATTGCTTACCAAGTTATTCAGTCCAATGTCATTGACCCACATCATGATCATCGCCAGTTGTTGATATCAATCTTATGTTGTGCCTTTTTCAGACACTTCCCCATCTCCTTCACATGACTTTTTAACATATTTTTTACCATCTAATGAAGCAATCATGGAATTCATGGCTTCATGTGACAATACATGGGAGGATATGCATCATTGTGCCTCTTTCCTTCCAAATTTGGAAAATATGGAGGAAATTCTCCAATATCTTGATCCTCACCTAGTTGTTGATCTCGATGTTGACTTAGATCCACACCCAGTTGTTGATCTTGATCATGATATTGATCCTCGCCTAGTTTTTAATCATGATCCCTTACCCACATGGGACTATTCTTCACCAATTTTTCCACACTTTTATGATTATGTCTTACCTTTGGATGAGACCATTATGGAATTCGTGGCTACTCATGAAAGGCCTTGGGGGGAGGAGTACCATAGTGCATCTCTTCTTCCCGATCAGGAAAAGGGGAGAAACCTTATGCACACCCTCATTGAGACTACCCAAACCTGATGGAATAGTCCCTACAAAGTTAAACGTGTGCTACATCAGGGGGCATATGAGTTATCCAATTACGATGGTGACCCTTGTGGGACCCTATAGAGTATTGATTTATCCCTTTTTCAGGTTCAGTAAAATTGAATGAAAAAGGAACCTTATGGAGCATGTTTCTATCTCTTCTTTAAGTTCCTTAAAAAATAAAGATGGATCTAAGTTCACTTGTCTAGGCTTGTTAATATTTCATAGACAAGATATCCTTACATGTCTCCTTTGATCTCATGAAAAACTAAAGGGAGGTCTTGAGTTTAATTTTCCGAGACTGTTAAAATTTTACGAAAAAGGTACCCTTACGATCATTTTTCCATCTCTCCTTCGGGATCATTAAAAATAGAAAGGAGGTCTAGAGTTGACTTATCTTGGTTCATTAAACTTACAAGGATGAGCTGCATATGGAATTCTCTTTAAGCTCTTTTTTTACTCCTTAAAATTGAAAACATTACCGAGTAAGCTTGTTTCTTTCACTCATAAAAAGGTTTTGAAAGAACATACATTCAGTATAAGTTTAACCCGTTTCCAGGATGAATGGATTAATTATGAAAAAAGAATACTCTAGTCAACTTTTACTAGAAGAGTTCTTCATCGTATCATTTTATGCTTTTTCGAATGGTGTGGACTAAATATATGAAAAAGCTCACCTTAGATCCTTCTTTAAGTTTTTCAAACTCTCTAAATATGAAAACATCGGCAAGCATTAACTACCCCTAGCTCGACAAAAATCTATGGGATAGTATCTTATCGAGCATTATTCTATCTTTTCTTCAAGCTCATTGAAAAATGAAGAAGGATTCGATTTTACTTCTTCAATCTTGTTAAACCATTACGAAAAATAAATTATTGAGCATACTTCTATCTCTTGTTCGAGCTCATAAAAAAATGAAAAAGCTAATTCAAAAAGAGAAAAGGGGGGGGGAGAAATTTATTGTCTATATCATACAAGTGGCAACATGTTGTATGTCACCCTTGAACATGGCACATGTTTGCATTTTTGTCTTACAGCTGGGTTATAGCCTTGCTTCAAAACCATACCATTTACCTAAGTCATAGTACTTCTTTGATTGGTTACTCTTCCAATCATTATGGAGGGTTCCTTGATGCCTCATGTGTCATTGCACTATGGTCTATATGGTGTTCTTGATTCTTTTCTTCCTATTCACATAGTTGTCATGCTATATGTTCAAGGGAATGTGAACCTGAATCGTACATTTTGAAGCCTTGTTACCTTGCGTGTCAGCCATCCCTATGTTAGTTTGTTGTACTTGGTGATATTTTATGTCTTTATCACATCTCTCGATGTATGTTTCATATCAATTGATGGGGGGTACATTAAGTACCTCCTTCAACAGATTCCTTCCTATCGACGCCAACTCATCATCTAGGAAGAGAGTCTAGAAACCTTAGTACCTTGGAACTTGCAGTCATCAATGGCATGTCTTCCTTGCATTCGAAAAGGGGTAAATATCATTGACTCCTAATCAAGTGATTATATGGGTGTTCGACATCATCTCATCAATTTGCACTCTTTAGAATGTACTAGGTGTATTGGGATCCATTATCATCATTGGTGGAATCCCTCGCATCTATTAATGGTAAAAAGAATCGACTGGTAATTTGACGGATTCTGACATGTTCAAAATCAACACATATATTCACATATTGTAGAATCAAACCATCAAGGTTTGAGACGAAGACCTTGGGTTTAGGGGTTCTATCACTCATCCTTATTTCCCCTGCCAAGTTGCGTTATAGTTTATATCACCAGTTATGACCATGTATGAGGACCATCTGCTATCAGTGGTTCTACATATCATCCTGACATGTATATTGTATATTGCAACGTAGATCCACACTGTATTGGTCAGTGGCTATGATCTCATTGGATCACATAGATCCACACTGTATTATTCGGTGGCTATCTTATTTTTCATTACATGGATCCACTTTTGTATTTCTTGTGGCCATGATCTCATACATCATTCATGGGTCTTCAATATACTTTATTAGCATCCATTATTTGTCCCACTTTTACTGATCATGGGTATGCCCTCCCCGGGGATGATATATGTCTTCTTGGTTGATGCTTGATTGCATTTTTTCTCTGATTTCTTTCTTCCAAGACCTTCCTTTCCATATGATTATTTGTAAATTGTTTTGGCCATCAATTTCTCTTCTGACCAAACACTACCTTTTTAACCCTTGAAATTGATTTTCCTAGTAAAAATGAACCATATCACTCCTTACACCACTATAAAGAGGGATAAAGTCACTTATTATTCCATTATGGGGAATGATAGCCTCTAGAACCCTCATTTTTGTGTTATTTGTTGAGGATATTTGAGAAATAAGTTGGATCCACATGTGTTAATCTAGGAACTCTTAATCGTATCTAAATGTGAGAGGACCTAGGAGTCTAGATTCATTTCATTCTCTTCCTCCATTCATCTATATAATGGAGACATTGCAAGGGAGAAAGAGTTCCCTTACTTTAGCAAAAACTGTAGAGAGACTTTTGCATAGTATTTTCATGCTATTGGGATTCTTGTGCATCTTATAGCCATTGTGAACATCTTATTTGAGTCAGGGAAGGCTTGGATCAGGGAGCTTGGAGGATATCTGCATCAACTCACTCATGATTTACTATTTGATGTACTCTTCTTATTTCCATAATATAGACATGTATCTTTCTTCCCCTCTCCATATCATGTTGTTATAAATTGTATCTTGTTTATATCTATGCACTCAATTGATGTTCCATAGTAGATATGATCTTGCTTGAGGAGATCAGATTAGATATGATTATATATTGCTTAGATCTAGGATTTTATGTTCAATTACATTTCATATTCCATATGTTAGAAGGTTTTAAGGAAAGGTATTTAGTTTCTTATTTGTGTGTAGGATCCAGTAGGTGGAGCTGGAGAAAATTCTATCAAATCTATAGTAGTTGGATTGGATCTTCACCAAAGGACTCTTCATAATCCAAGGTGTGTCCCCCTTCTTCATCTTCTTATCATAGTGTGCATGTGAATGAATGATTAGATATAGGAGATATAATATTGGATCTAGGGATTGAAAGTACATTGGTATACTCTCTTATCTGTCTTGGATCAATGGAAAGGATCCAAGGGAGGTCTCACTTGTCTACAAGAGAGAATTCTCCACGACACCATAAGCTTAGTGGTTCTGTAAAACCATTGATCTAACCTAATAACTTGTAGGGAATAAGAACCAACATCCCAATCCACAATGAATCTTGAGTCACCAAATACCTATAAATTCAAAAAGCTTTTCATAACTGCAAACTTTAAAAGTCCCCACGGGGATAATAAATCAGGCTTGGATTTTGTACGTGTACCACATACTATTTCTAACAAGAAATAGTGATCCGCTTATAGATTTAATAAACCTAGAGACCAACTGTAATAAACCTAGAGACCTTCAGGAAATTATTCCCATACAATCTAACAGAAAGAACAATCAACAAAAAAATGAACAATTTTTCATCCACACATTTACACAGGATACAAATATTTGGACCATTTATCCCCCTTTTATTGAGATTATCCCAAGTCAGTATATTGTCTTCTAAACATAGCCAGGAAAAGCACTTGATATTTAAAGGAAAAGGCCATTTCCACATCAATTTATACCACCAATTGGACTCTAAGACAATAGAGGAAATAATGATAGCATCATAAGCATATTTAGCACATACATCACCGAATGTTTTGTCCCAATACCAAATCAATTTGTATTTCACTTCTCTGAGCCTAATAACCAGGTGACTGACGCATGCAATGTAATTTACCATTCATCAAGATCACCATTTAAACTCAATTCTGAAGCTGTATACCAATATGAAGTAGAAAATATATCAAATTTTGGATTCCTAATTTGTCCATGCCTATTGATACCCAAATATGATAAAAAGGAAATCATTGCCAACAAGAGTTTATAAAAAAAAATCACTCATGATGAAAGGGTCAATCCCCAATACAAATTTAACACCATCACCAATTTTGGTGCAGGCAGGAATGACCAGTAGCCAATCCAAACCTCTTCCCAGGAATTATTGTGATCCTTTGAAGTCGGACCACCAACCTTAGCTAACAACTAGCTAGGTTCTTCTCAATTGTGGTACTCCCCTTCAAAATGGGATTTCCACAACGTTCTGATAGTCAGAATTGACCTTCCACAATGGCCTTGCAGAAACAACTCCTTTCCACAGTTGCAGTGTTCTTCCACAATGCTCTCTCTGCAATCGCCTTCCCGCAACGATCCTTCCATAACTCATCCTTTTCGCAATTGCCTTCCCACAATGAATCTTCCACACACTCCTTTCCGCAGCTTGTGGATTGCGGATTGTGGGTGCACTCCTCGTGACTTCTTGAAAATGCATCTGCACTTTCCCTTCTGCACTTGCGGATTGCGGGTGCGCTTTTCGACCTTTCTTGAAAATCCTTCCGCAAAGATTCGTCCGCAACTTGGCTTCCGCAACTCCTCATCGTTAACTCTCGTGCTTCTTTATTCTATGGAACACCGTCTCAGTCGTCGATCCTTTGAGGATCTGATCTCAGTCGTTGATCTCCAATCAATGTGGAACACTTCAACTCAGCTTGTGGAAATTCTAATTCCCACGCACGTTCACTTTGTTGCAACTTTTCCCCATCGCTGATCTCCTTTTCAGCTTTGATCTGAGCCGTTCAACTTCTGTTAACTAAATCGACTTTGTTACTCTACGATTGCTTGGTCGATTGATCAAGAAATCGATCAATCCAGGTCGACCCTTGCCTAGATCTAAGAGAAACTAAATACAAACAAGAAATTTACTTAGCTACTTAACGGCGGTCGGTCTGCAAATGATTTTGGTTTCTTAACTACACATGGAAATCACATAGATATGAAACAGAGACTCATTCACATAGAAATCAGGCCAACAATTTCACACAACTCTACCTGACAGAATCTCAGATCATTCTTCATTCAAGATGCACAATAACCCTATCGAACACATAGAACTTCTAATTGTATGAACAAATAGCTAGAAAAATTTCATTCCAACCAAAACAACCAACCCTCTTCTCATTCAACTCTCCCCTTTTTATCCTTTCGGCTCCCCCAAAACAGAATGGCCGAACAACAAAACAAACTAACAACCTAAGTCTCTCCATCACTGAAGGAGTCACTATCATCCAAAACAAACTAGCTAATTGGCTTGATCTCCACGCAGGGAGTATCAAATTTCCACTATGTTCTATCTCCTCAAAAACTGACAACATACTATTCGGTTACATATTTTTCATTATTCAAAATACTTAATAACATACTTTCTCCCACTTCAGGACAGCTTGTCCTCATGCTAGCCACAACATGTGAACATGCAATCACATTGCTGGCTTAGCCTTGATGCTCCTGCATTAGACTCCCAAGGCTAAAAATTTTGAACCCCTGTTTAGTAAATTAGGTGCTGAGAAACCCTTTGCCTCCACTTCTTTACCATTCATCGATGTAGAATCTTCTACAGGATGTCCCTTCCATTTGATCAAGTATTCCAATTAGTCTCTCTGTCTGGTACTCTTTTCCACTCTAGTATCCAAGATAGACTCAGCTTATGATGGCTGGGCCATAGGCATCTGCTTCAGCCACTGAATATCTTCCATAGGATCCCTGTCTTCTGTCATTTTCCCTTTATCATATTCCACATAGGTATACAGGTCTGCAACATTAAAAATAAGTGAAATTTCAATCCTTGTTGGCATCTCCAGCTCATAGGAATTTGCTGAAATTTTTTTGAGTATCCTACAAGGTCCAATCTTTTTCATTTTCAACTTGTTGTGTTCTCCTTTTGGAAATCTCTCTTTCCTTAGGTGTGATAAAACCAAATCTCCTACCTCATATTTTTTCTCTCTTCTCTTGGAATCTACTCTGGTTTTGTAACTATTGTTACTCTGTTGCAACCTCGCTTTAACTTGCTCTTGTAGTTCACTAATCCTTGTTGAAAACTCTTCTCCATCTACACTTCTCTTCTCCATTTGACCCAAATCATGAAGTTCACACACTCCTCTTGGATGCATACCATACAGAATTGGGAATGGAATCATTCCTGTACTTCGGTTTGGTGAGTCATTATATGCAAACTCTGCTTGAGCTAGCACTTTGTCCCATTGTTTTGGATTTTCTTTAATCAGACTTCTCAAGATGTTACCCAGACTTCTATTTACGACCTCAGTCTGACCATCAAACTATGGATGATATGTTGAACTGAAGTTCAACTTGGTTCCCAACTTCTTCCACAAGGTCCTCCAGAAATGACCTATGAATTTACATCTCTGTCAGATACAATGCTCTTAGGTAAACCATGTAGCTTCACCACTTCATTGAAAAAAAATTTAGCAATGTGTGTGGCATCACTGGTCTTATAACATGGAATGAAATGTTCCATCCTGGTAAATCTATCCACCACTACAAAAATAGAATCATTTCCCTGCTGATGTTTTGGTAAACCCAAAATGAAATCCATACTCACAGAATCCCAAGGTCTAGTTGGAATAGGCAATGGTGTGTATAATCCTGTGTTTTGGCTTCTCCCCTTGGCATGCTGGCATACCCTACATATGCTCACAAACTTTTCAACCTCAAACCTCATCTTTGGCCAAAAATAGAAATGGCTCAACTGTCCAAAGGTTTTATCACTTCCAAAGTGACCTGCCATCCCTTCATTATGTTTCTCCTGTATCAAATTCTCTCTCATGGAACATTTGGGAATACAAAGTTTTTTTTTTTAAAGAGTAAACCATCTTGCAACATATACTCCATCCATGGCTCTCTGTCCACCTCCATGGGATTCTTACAAACTCTATAGGCATCCTAAAAATCAATGTCAATCTCATACAAACCTCTCAAATGTTCAAATCCTAAGACTTGGATCTAATTTTCTTGCACAATCAATTTTCTCCTGATTAAGGCATCAACTACTCGATTTGATTTCCCACTAATGTGCTTCAACAAAAAGGTAAATCTTTGTAAGAACTCAACCCATTTGACATGCTTTTGATTCAATTTAGGTTGATGCATGATGTATTGCAATGAATGGTTATCAAAAAACAAAACAAACTCTCTAGGCATCAGATAATGTCTCCAATGCTTTAATGCTTGAACAATAGCATAAAATTCCTTATCATAAGATGAGTATTTCTGTTTTGAATCATTCAACTTCTCGCTGAAATATGTTATAGGTCTATCTTCCTAACTGAGTATAGCTCCAATTGCTACTCCACTGGCATCACATTTCACTTGGAAAGTGTGTTTGAAATATGGTTACTTCAACACTGGTTGCTCAGTAATCTTCTTCTTCAAAAACTGAAAGCTTCTTTCAACCTCTGCTATCCATTTTAATGGTTGTTTGTCCTTTCTAATTGTTCCAATGATAGATGAACAAATACCACTGAAATTCTTTATAAACTTCCTATAAAAACTTGTCAATCCATGGAAACTTCTTACCTCAAAAATGCTCTGAGGTGAAGGCCAATCAATGATCGCTTGCACCTTCTCCGGATCCATCTCAGTCCATCTCTTGAGATAATAAAACCCAAATACACTAGTTTTGATTTCAGGAATGTACACTTCTTCACATTCACCAACAAATTTTCCTTTTGTAATTTCTACAAGACACATCTTAGATGCTTCAAGTGTTATTTTTTTGTTTTACTGAAAATCAAAATATCATCAAGGTAAACTATTACAAACTTACCTATGAAATCTCTCAAGAATTCATTCATTAATATCATGAAAGTGCTTGGTGCATTGGATAGTCCAAATGGCATAACCAGCCACTCATACAACCCATCATTTGTCTTAAAGGCTATTTTCCACTCGTCTCCTTCTCAAATTCTGATTTGATGGTATCCACTCTGCAGATCTAATTTTGAAAAAAATGTTGCTCCACTCAGAAAATCCCTCATGTCATCCATCCTAGGTAATGGAAACTTGTATCTGATGGTAACCTTGTTGATATCTCTGGAGTTAGTGCACATCCTCCATTCACCATCCTTCTTTGGGGTGAGAACTGCTGATACTGCACATGGACTCAGACTTTTCTGAACCAACCCCTTCTCTAACAATCCTTGTACTTGCCTTCTAACTTCTTCATTCTCTTGAGGTGTCAATATATATGCTTCCTTGTTTGGTAGGCTTGCTCCAGGAATAAAATCAATATGGTGACTTATATCTCTCTTCCGTGGTAACTCATTGGGAAAATCATATACCATAATGTCACTAAAATCACTTAGCATCTCCTGAATCTCCTCAGGAAGATCTATAATATTAGTCTTCATCACTACCACTCTAGGATTACATACCACAGCGTAGTTCAGTTCCTTCTCATCAATTTGCTGAAAATACTCTTTCCCTGTCAACATCAAGACCTTAGATGCTTGTTTCTCTGTCGAACTCTCTCCTTGCATAGGATGAAGAATATTTTTTATCCCATCTTGCATGAAACTATGACAATTCCTCCTACCATCATGCACTACCCTTTTGTCAAATTGCCATGGGTCTCCCTAGAAGAATATGGCAAACATCCATGGGAATAACATCACATGTAATCTTGTTTACTTACCAGGATTTGATGTCCTTTATGCAGCCAAGATACTTTGTATGGAACAAAGTGTTTGGTCATATTCAGACTCAGTTTCTCCACCATCTCTATGGAGACAAGATTGTCAGTGCTCCCACTATCAATCACCATCTTGCAACACTTCCCTCTGACTTTACACATGGTCCTAAATAAATCCTTCCTTTGAGCCGGTTCCACTTCCTCCTTTTCAAGTTTCAATAAGACTTTGTTCATCATCAAAGACTCTCCCTTCTCTGGCATATTCTCGGCCACTATCATCTACTCTTGTTGTTGCTCATTCTAAGCTACGTAGGCTCCTCTCTATCCTATGTCTTCCTTCTCTGGACACTCAAAGGATCTGTGTCCCAATTTGTTACACTTGTAACATCTGTAGACAGCTTCTCTGCCTCTTCCTCTACCTCTACCCCCTTGGTAAGTTATTCTCCCTCTTGGGTCACCTCCTCTACCTTGGTGCTCCTGCTGGTTTAAGTTACTGGGTCCTCCTCCTTGGGCTTCAAACCTTCCTCTTCCAGTTTTTTTCCCCCTTCCTCTGGTTGAACATCTTCCCCTGCTTAAGTTATGCTTTTTCACTAATTTTTCTTCTACTCTCAAGGCACATTGGTATGCCTCTTCCATGGTTCTTGGTGATATCATGTTGATCTCATCCTAAATCTCCATCTTGAGACCATTGACATATCTTGTAGCCTTCTCTGTTGATTCTTCTACATAACCTTCCCTTAGGTTCACTTTGTAGAACTCTTCAATATATTCTCTTACAGTCAATAATCTTTGCCTAAGGTTCTGCATCTTCCTATACAAAATTAGCTGGTAATCCTTAGGCAAGAGCTTGGCTCTCATCTTAGCCACCATCCTATCCCAGCTCTTTATCAATAGTTTGTTCTTCCTTCTCCTTTTAGCTTGCACACTATCCCACCACAGGGGTGCATGTCCTTTCAACCTTGTCACTTCCAATCTGACCTTCTTGTTCTCCTCAATTTCATCATACTCAAAGTACTTGTCTAGATCGTTGATCCAATCAATGACGTGTTCAGCAGTGAGGATTCCCTCATAGGTCTGTAACTCAGGTTTTTTCCTCGAAGTTTCTCCAAGAATTGACCTAAAGTATCTTAGCTCAAGTGTCTCTTGAATGGGTGTTGCTTCTTCTCCTTGTTCCTCTTCATCAGGGTCACTCACATCCCCTGCTTCTAGGTCTCTTCATCTACCCATCTCCACAGCTTCCATATGTGCTTGCATTTCTCTTATTTCCTCCATGACCTCTGCATTCGTTGCTAGTCTCCCTCTACCACGAGCTCTTTCTCTTGCCAAACATATAGCCATGCCTCTCTTCTGTCATGTCGGGCAAAATCTGCTCTGATAGCAAAATTGGTACAGGAGGGAATGACCAGTAGCCAATCCAACCCACTTCCCATGAATTATTGTGATCCTTTGAAGTCGTACCACCAACCTTAGCTAAAAACTAGCTAGGTTCTTCTCAATTGTGTTCATCCCCTTTAAAATGGGATTTCTGCAATGTTCTGACAATCTGAATTGACCTTCCGCAATGGCCTTGCAGAAACAACTCCTTTTTGCAGTTGCAGTGATCTTCCGCAATGCTCTCTCCGCATTCTCCTACCTGCAACAGTCCTTCCACAACTCGTCCTTTCCGCTATCGCCTTCCCACAATGACCCTTCCACACACCCCTTTCCACAGCTTGCGAATTGCGGATTGTGGGTGCACTCCTCATGACTTCTTGAAAATTCTTCAGCACTTTCCCTTCCTCACTTACGGATTGCGGATTGCAGGTGTGCTTTTCGACCTTTCTTGAAAAGCCTTCCATAAAGACTCGTCTGCAACTTGCCTTCCACAACTCCTCGCCGTTAACTCCCATGCTTCTTTTTTATGCGGAACATTTTTTCAGCCAGCGATCCTTTGTGGATCTGATCTCAGCTATTGATCTACGATCAATGTGGAACACTTCAACTCGGCTTGTGGAAATGATAATTCCTGCCCACGTTCACTTTCTTGCAACTTTTCCCCGCCGTTGATCTCCTTTTCGGCTTTGATCTGAGTCGTTCAACTTCTGCTAACTAAATCAACTTCGTTACTCTACGATTGCTTGGTCGATTGATCAAGGAATCGATCAATCCATCTCGACCCTTGCCTGGATCTAAGGGAAACTAAATACAAACAAGAAATTTACTTAAGCTACTTAACGATGGTTGGTCTACAAATGATTTGGGTTTCTTAATTGCACATGGAAATCACATAGATACGAAACAGAGACTCAGTGAAATAGAAATCAGGCCAATAATTGCACACATCTCCACTTGACAGAATCTTAGATCATTCTTCATTCAAGATGCACAGTAACCCTATCGAACACACAGAACTTCTAATTGTACAAACATATAGCTAGAAAATTTTCATTCCAACCAAAACGACCAACCCTTTTCTCATTCATCTCTCCCCTTTTTATCCATTCGGCTCCCCCAAAACAGAATGGCCAAACAGCAAAACAACCTAACAACCTAAATCTCTCCATCACTGGAGTCACTATCATCCACAACAAACTAGCTAACTGGCTTGATCTCCATGCAGAGAGTATCAAATTGCCACTATGTTCTATCTCCTCAAAAACTGACAACATACTATTCAGTTACATATTTGTAATTATTCAAATACTTAATAACAGACTTTCTCCCACTTCAGGACAGCTCATCCTCATGCTAGCCACAACATGTGAACATGCAATCACATTGTTGGCTTAGCCTTGATGCTCCTGCATCAAATTTTCCAAGAGAGTCACATACCTAACCAATTGAAAGATTTTAAAAAACCATACCAAATATTAGATTCCCAATAAATATACTTTTTTTCCTTCCTTTCCTAATCCCCTACTGAATAATTCTTTAAGTATTTAGATCGGAAAAATTCCCTCCATAGACCTATACCAAACAATTCTCTCCAAAGAATTTTTAGACTCAAATCCTGACAGAACCAACTCAGATTTTTGATCCCCCATCCTCCCATAATTTTTGGTAAACAATTGTTTTCCTAATGAACCAAATGAAACACACCTCTTTCCCCCTGTCTTGACCACAAAAAATTCATCATTTTCTTCCTAATGTTATGCAAAATAGATAACGGAACCCAAATACTTAAATCATTTATCCATGGACTTTGTCTGATGTGGAAAGAAGAAAATTACTTGTATTAAAACATCATCCTTGACTTCATTGTGAAGAAGACAAGATTTTTAAATACTCACCTCCATCCCTGAAGCTACACAAAAAATATTTATGATATCATTATAAATATTCCATTCCTCAGATGTACCACTCCCAAATAAAATAACATCATCCACAAATAATAAATGATTAATATGATGCCTTGAGGAGACCTTAACACCATTTAGTTTTTTCTATCTAGCTTAGCTTTCCCTATTAGTCTACTAAAGCCTTCAATCACCAAGATAAAAAATAGTGGAGACAGAGGGAACCCCTACTTGAGCCCTATGGAACTATTTAAAAACTTAGTGGGTGGACCATTGTTAAGGACAACAAACGTAGCAAAAGTAATACAATACATAATCCATTCAGTGACATCTAGTGAGAGGCCAATTTGAAGAAGAACCGATCTCATATACACCCAGTCAACTCTGTCATAGGATTTGATCAGATCCATTTTAAGAATTAAAGCATTTAACTTTTTTATTTTAATTGAGTGTAAAATGTCTAGAGCAACCACTATTGCATCTAGAATTTGCCTATTTGATAGAAACCAAATTGTTCCTTTGACATGCATTTTACAAGAAATGGCTTGATCATGTTGGAGATCATCTTGGTGATGATATTATAAACCAGGTTATGAAGAGATATGGGCCTATATTCATTAAAAGACATAGTATTGGAACTCTTTGGGATAAGAGAAATAAAAGTTGAATTTAAAGATCCAAAAACATACCCCTTCTTTCTAGACTCCTCCACCACTACTAGTAATTCTTTCCCAACAATATCAAAAAAATTAGAGAAAAATTCCACTTTCCAACCATCTGGGCCTGGACTCTTATCTCTAGCCAATTTCTTCATAACTAATTCAATCTCTTGCAGGGAGACCTCCTTTCCCACCTATCTTCCTTCTTCATCTAAAAAAAACCTGGGATAATTTTGCATAACCTTCAGCTAAGAAACTACATTTGATTTACTAGTATCATTAAAAGTGTTTTCAAAATGATGGAAGCTTCATTCTCCATATCATCTTGGCAGAAAATCACATTACCATTGGAGTCCTTCATATCCCAAATTGCATTTACAATTCTACGATGGTTAGCATATTTGTGAAAGAATTTGGAATTGCAATCCCCCTACTTAATCCAAATGGCTCTACTCTTCAATCACCAAGATTCCACCTCAATATTCAGAATTTTGTTCTTTATGGCTTCCAAATACATTAAGTCATTATTTTCTTTCTTTGTAAATTGACCAAAAGAGTTATCAGAGAATAAGAAACTTATATTTTCTTCTATCTGATATAGTTCATGCCTTAGAATTTATTTCTTCACCTTTTCCCATTTGACAACAACCCGTTTGAGCTTTTTGAGTTTCATCATTAATCCTTGCATTGTTGTATCTTAAGGATCTGGCCCAACTGACATCCAAAAATACCCTACCAATCGAAGAAAAGCCTCATCTTCTAACCATATTTGATTGAATTTAAAAGGAAATTTATGATGCTTACTTTCAACAACCAATCGAAGACAAATAGGAACATGATCATAAACTCCCGAGTTAAATGACTAGGTTCTGAATCTAGGACTAATGTGTACTAACCTTTCAGCTATAAAAAACCTATCTATACTTTTTGATATATCAGACTCCCCAAGCCTACCATTACGCCACGTAGGGGAAATATGAATAGGAACCACATCAATGAGATTGTTTGCTCAAAATAGCTGACTAAAAAAGTATGATAGTAGATCTAATATAGAGCTCGACCCCAAAACTTCACTTGCATCTATTGTAAAGTTCAAATATCCACCCAAAATCAAGTAGGGATCCTAAAGTATACCATTATCCACAACAGAATCCCAAACATATTGCCTATAAGTATTTAGACTATAATAGTTTAAGACTTTGATCATTTCATCAAGTCCTCTGATCTTCCCCTCCAGCAATATGACTTCACAAAGTTTATAAGTTTTAAGATCAACCATTGACAGATTATGGGCTACTAATAATACCCCAGATAGACCATTAGCATATGAGGCACAACATTCTCGTCAAGGAAATAAATACAAGAAAACCTCACAAGCTTTGTCAGCCAACGTAATGTCCAAAATTTTGATTTGGAATGTATTTAATCAAAATTATGTAAATAATGTAATTATGCTAGTATGGATTCCTAATGTGGAGATCAAGGCCAAGACCTGACTAGTCATGTATGATGTATATATTTTATTTGGACTGTATGGTCGGCTTGTCATGCTGACTCGGAATATTTGCAAATATTATGTTGCATAAATAATAAAATGGTCCAAGATGGCTGTGTAAAGAGCACCACAGGAGCTATGATTCCACCAGAGGGGAAGAGGAAAGGGGGCATATGGGAGGCTAAAGCCTTTGCTTCTAAGTGTCCACCTTAACCTCATCCAAATTCTATCATAAGATTTTTAATATGCCAATTACCTCCTTTTGACTATTGAATGCATGTGTGAGGTTGATGGGAAAATTCACCTCATTTAGTTATTGAAGTATGGGGATAAATGCACTTTTTTTATAGTTATATCAGCTGGAAGAATTTAGTATACAACTTTCAAGAGTCCTTTATTCTATGTAATAAGTTATGTCAATTTCCTTTTCACCGTTATCTCATATCCTATGGATTCAACACTCATTTTCTCTCATTCTCTCATGCAAATTTACACTATGTAGAGCTATCCATTGATGTTGATGACCATTACTAGACTGTGTATAACCCATAAATATGAATTTAGAGACAAAACCACAAATTTAAAGAGAAAATAGATGGCCAGAGGTGAGCACAAAGGTTGGGCACACTAAGAAACATTACCCATTAAATTTTTCTACTCCTAGATGCTTAAGAAGCCACAAGTTAAGGCTACAAGTGGTTCTCCAACAACATATAGCAAGTTGGTCTCCTTCTATGCAAAAACTGGAAGCACCTGGAAATATGGATCACCTAAGAGAAACATGGATATGTGAAGGGTATTCCTAATCCCAGAAAGGTGTTGTGTGGGGAAATTATTGTTGGATCCAATGCTATGATGGCTGAGTGAGATCCCTATAGAGATTTGTATGAGAATTTGTCTAAGCATAGAGAGAAGAACAGTTGTGGTATGAGAGAGAGAGGGAAGCATGTATGTGTTTTCCTTCACCCTAGTGGCCTCATAGCCAAGCTTGGAGGTGGCCTCTCAGCAGAAAAAGTATATGTTGGATAGAATGCCTACGGTTGGGTGGAAAATCGGTCTTACATAGCCAATTGCTTGGATCTTCTTTGTTTAAAGATAAGTATTCTGTTGTATTTGAGTATGTAATGTTTGTATTTAACGCATGTTATGATTATGTTGGTATAAGCATGTTATATGTGTGTGGATAGAGTTTATTTCCATTGTGTATTATTATTTATGCATCTGCACACATATATTAAATGTTATGAATTTGTATTATGGCTATGGAGAGAAATTTAGAGGACCTAAATTAGTTCATGTCCCCCTCTGTTGGTTAGATTGATGGAAGGGGATGTGATATCCAAACACATAGCCTCTTGGACCATGATCGAATCCGGTTTGATAAGTTCAAAAATATGCTTCAGGGAATTAAATTTAGGTAATCCCCCCACACCCCTGATATTACAGGATGTAAATATCATTTATCAACAGAATTTGTGGCCTGCGTATCTCTAAGGGGCCAAAAAATAGAGGACACTGGAGAATTTGGAGCAGAAACTTTCAAACTGGTAGATAAGGGGATGTACATACTTCACTAGACCTATCCCCCTAGGGTCCAAGTTGACCCTAGACAATCCCCCCATTTTAGACTTCTTCTTCCATAGAGTGACATTCTGAAAATGAATTAATTTGATTGGGGAGACTCCTTCCTTGGATGGTTTATCTGAGAAAATATGTAAAGGATTTTTTACAAATAAATCCTTAGGTGATAACATAGATGAATTCTAGTTCAGGCGATCCGAACTCTGATGGATACAAACAACATATGTGATTTCAACAAAAGAGGGTAGAACCCCACCACTCATAGACCATATTGACCCAAGAATAAAGGAAGGAGGATGGATAATGATCTTAGCACCTACAACCTGAATCCTTCAACGGAGCAGTTGGGGCCATAATAGACTAAACTTTTACCAGGAGTCTCTAAATTAACAACCACGGGAGGCCTATCCATAACGGAAGAAAGATATCACAAAACATCATTAGACAAAATATAATCATCACTTTCTGTTGTAGGTACAATAGATCCCATGTTTTCTTCAAAGCATGGGAGCCCCAGATTTTTATATGCAAAGGTAATGATTAAATCACATGGTCATTTTGGGGTTTTTCATCATGATTTTGTTGCTTTCTCATGATTTGATTAAGTCATAATTTTTTCCCTTTCAAAATGCCTTTGTTTCGCGTGTTTTTTGTGAGTTGCGGAAAGCTTTGATTTTCCCAAAAGTCGATTCTTTCCACAATCTACAATGCAGATTGTGGAAGCTTGGTTTTGGTTTTGAAACATTTTTAGTTCCACAACTTGCAATCCGCGATGCGGAATTTTTTTTCAAATAACTTTGGTTGTTCGCACCCGCAACCTGCAACCCACAATGCAGATTGCGGGAACATTTTGTAAATAGTTTCGCATTTTGCATTTTCGCAACCCGCAATCCGCAAATGCGGATTGAGGATTGCGGAAAGTGTTTGAATAATAATTTTGTGTCTTGCTTTTCCGCAACCCACAATCCGCAAATGCGGATTTCGGACTGCGGAAGAGTCCTTATATTCATTAGTGTAAGTTGTGATTCCACAACCCATAACCCGCAATTGTGGATTGCGGATTGCAGAAAGAATGTATATTTTTGCAAAATAAATGCCCACAACGCTCTCTCCACATCCCGCTTGATTAGATCTCAATCGTCGATCTATTTTCATTCCAAGGCCTAGATTGTACCCAGTGAAATTGATAAATATATATTTTTTTTCTATTTTCTTTTATCATTTTTGTTTTCGAAAATTTACCTGTTACAAGGATTTTTACCACAAGGATTTACCAGGGTTGTTTTCTGTTGGTTTTCATCATTCATGGGTCGATTTCATTTCCTTTTCCTGTTCGTTATTTACGGGTTTTCTATTTTTGGATTATTGTTGATTTGTGTTTATTTATTTATCAGAAATTTCTAGTTTTCAACATGTCACGGAACACTCGCTCCATAACTACTCAGAAAGACTTATTGAACAAAGAACCTAACTTTGGTTATCTTGCCGAAAACAGTGATAAAGTTTCTGAAACTTACCAACTTGACTGGTCTAAAATATACGTCATATTTGATAATGATGACCTGTCAGACATCCATAATGACCGGCCCGCTTATGAGAAGATTAGGAATTCACAGTTGCATGCCATTGTTTCTAGACCTGCTATTCTTCCCTACACTGATGCTGTTAAATGGATTATTGACCATGCAAACCCTAAAGACCGCTCTTTTAACAACAGCGCAGGGTCTCAATTGGCCACTTTTCATCCTGAGGTTTTTGCTAGAGAATATTCCCTTAAACCGGTCGTCCAGCCCCTTAATGTTGCATTCCTCGACTCTGATAAGACTAGGTATAAATTTGATGAAATGGTGAAATATTGGATGAACAAAGCGGCCATTTTCATGACCAGAGCTGATAACTCTTACCCGATTTCGTGGTTTAGGGAACCCTATTCCCTTTTGGAAGCCATGCTTTGCAGGCTTTATGGTCTTCCTAATTGCTTTGTGTTTAAAGCTGAATGGGCACCTATATCCCATCATGTCCTTACAACGGGGGAGTCATTCCGTTGGGATTTCATCTTGTCATCAGAATTAAAGACATCCATTGAACGATATCAGAAAACACCAAAGAAGCCACAATTCTTTTATTTTGCCTATGTGATGGATGTCTTCTCCTCAAAATTCCATTATCCCTCTATGGGATGGAATTGGAACTTGTCATCGCCCCCAGTCCATATTTACTATTCATATTTGTGGGAGGGAAACTTTATTCTCTTGATGTATGATATCTATGACAGATTCTTTGGTGCTATCTACCAACAGATATTCAAAGAAGATGCACCTGCTTTTTCTCCTGATGGAAAAACTTTAATCCTTACACTTGGAGATTAATATGTGGGAGAATATTTTTCTTATATCAAGATTGGGGAAGCAATATAGTGAATTTATTTCCAAGGGTAGTCCCATACAGGCTGCTACTGGAGGAGATATCCTTCTAGACTGTAATAGATGGGATGTTCCTTAATCTTATTGGACCTAAGAAGAGGCGATGGCCAAATTTTCCCCTAAACCTAGGACCTTTAGTCATTCCAGCTTCGACTTGGGCTGTAGTACTAGGAAAGAGGATTGCTTCTCTGAAATTGGGGCTTTCTCTCAAAAGGATGCATGACCCCAAAGGAACTGCCACTGGTAGAGCTAGCACAAAAGGAAAGGGAATAAAAAGAAGAACAAAAGGTAGCTACCCCGCTGATGTTGACATATCCATATGGAGATAAAGGCAAGGGACTTGTAGAGGATGTTCAACAGACCAAGAAGCTCCTAATTTAGTCAACTGGTGAGTTGAAGAAAGAGTTGGCACATATAACTTCAATGCTTGACACCCAAGTCATTGCTCCAAGTGTTCTAGCCAGTAATGTTCAAGTGGTTGCTACAAGTAACCCATCCAATGATGCCTAAGTAGTGGTTGTAAGTAACCTAGCCAAGAGGCAGAAGACTTAGACTCCTACATCTACCATACCTACATTGAACATTGAGGATAGTGATGTGGAAGATGAAAGGTTTCCAGCAAGATATTTCTCTACTATTGTTCCTGTTTTACAGGAATTCACGGAAATATCCCAGGTTGTTACAGATTTACTTGACAGCATAACAGTGGATGACCCTATCCCAGATGAACATTTTCCTAAAATCACTACTACTGCTCATACAACAACTTCTCCACTTCCATTTTCCTCTGCTGAAGTTCTGTCCACCTTGACTGCCGAGGTTGCACTACAATCCACTATGCCTCAATTATCTGATGTACTGACCTCCATCATTGCTTCACTCTCAACTCTGTCAATTCCATTTACCACTCCACCAATAATAGTCACATAGATCCAGTCTCCAACTGTCTCTCTACAACTACCATCATCTACCTCACTACCACCAGTCATTGATACCCAAATCCCAGGTGCCCCTTCCTCACCATCAGTTGCTACAACCCCCATTTCACTCCCTGAAGTTCTCACTTCAATTACTTCCCCAACCTCTATACCATCAGTTTTTGAGATCATCCCTTCTGCTATGTCTACCTCCCAGATCACCATTCCAATACCTAATGTTATTGTTACACAGATAGCTCCATTGGTTGCAACAAGAGATATGGCTATATCTTCTACTGAGTTGGAAGTTGCTTGTGAGGAGGATATTGTAGTTCCCCTTGGGGATTATTTTTATAGCAAGACAACAAAGGTTGTGGTTAAAAGAGGAAGTAAGAGAAGCAGGGGATCAGTTGCATTGCAAGCACCTGTTCCCAATCAGGTAATCTGGGCTAGATAGTCTAATGACATACAAAAGGAAGCATTAGAAACTGCAGTAGCTATGCGGGAATTTGCTGGAGCTAACTTTGATACAGTAACCTATCTGAATAAAGAAATTTATTTAAAGAAAGAAGAGTTAAAGAAACTTCAATAGCAGCTAGCTAAGACCAATGAAGAACATGAATTTTCCATTCATGAATTGAGAAAGGAATTTGAAGATAAGCTCGAAGACCTTTAGGAACATAATGTTTCTCTTCAGGTCCAATTGCAGGATGCTGAAGTCTTGAATACTGCTAATGCTGAAAGGATAGTTGTGCTGGAAAAATAGCTTGAGGATGCAACTAAAAGTGCAACCTCCTACTCTTTCTCTAAGTTTTCTTAGCAAGAATTCAAAGATTTGGCTAATCAGGTAAATGAATAACACCATGAACTCTTAGCTGAATTATTCACTTGCATGAATGGAATCCAGGAAGCTCATGTTGCTTTTGAGTGGATTTCTACTACCCTTGGCCAGCACATTGAAAAAATGAAACAGGATTTGAAGGCTTGTGATGATGTTGTCGATTGGCAGAGGTATATTAAAGACAAGCCAGAAGACATTCCAGTTCTGGATAATTTTAAAATAAAGAGAATCAGGACATCTTTGAATGCTTTGCACAACATATCTGACATGGTTGAAGACGCCATCAAGGAGGAATGGGCTATCTATGGGAGAAGGTGGTGTTATTTTTTCATCATTTAATTCAATTTGATCTAGGATCTTAACTGAGATAACAACATGTACAGCATATCAAACACAAGAGACAAGAGACACAAAGCATTTCACCGGGGAAAACCAAGAAGGTGAAAAACCCCGAAACTTTCTCAGAGATAGAATGAGCACCAATACAAAGATCACAAAGATCAAACCCCAAAACAAGAGATAGTCTCCTAGCAGCTTCTCCTCCTCCACTTGTGTGCACTCCTCCTCTCTCTCACTAATGCGAAGTGAGTGAGTGAATGAATAGAATGAGAGAGTCACACTCTCTATTTATACTTTACTTTTACTTTCCTTTTACTCTAACTGGGCCGACCTCCCTTAGGAGAGTCTAATAACCCATTACCACTTGTCACTGGGATGACCCCACTAAGGTGGTCTAATAACCCTTTAACTCATACTAGGCCGACCCCTCTAAGGTCATCTAATAACTCATTAAATATAAGTTACGACACTTACAATATAACTTGCGACACTTGCAAATACAAATGACGACACTTCCAATCGGAGGAATAATACATCTTCGTTGGGGATACAATAAAGTACAAATGTAACACATACAATATACAAGTGAATATCTTTAGAAGTTACAAATACATCAGCACTCCCTCTTAACTAGGGAGATATTCTCTTGACACAAGTCATCAATACATATAGGAACAAGTCTTCAATACTGGAGATGGATCATCATCATTGGATCACTAGAGCATCATCATCACTGATGCTATACTCTTCATCTCGATCACTAGTGCTATCTCTCAATTATTCTCGTCATAGGAAGTTCTACAGAGCCAACCATTTTTCATGTTGGATGTAGACCTAGTCTCCTGTAGGTCTTCATCATCTCTGCAAGCGGTCCATCCTGTGGAATTCTCAAGGATGATTATGTGTGACAACAAAACCTCAAAAGAGCATTCCATGACTAATTACGAGCTTACTGCTCAACCTATCGGATCTCCCAGGATTTTTACATATGACCTCCACAAAACCTTAAAAGAGTGTCTTGCGACCTACAAGATCTCTAAAGAGCATCCCAGGACTTTTACGTGACTAGCACAACCTGTCCATATCTCTAGGATTGATTACATGTGGTCTCCACAAAACCTTAAAAGAGTGTCTTGCGACTTGCAAGATCTCTAAAGAGCATCCCAGGTCTTTTACGTGACTAGCACAACATGTCTGGATCTCTAGGACTGATTACATGTGGTCTAGCAAAACCTTAAAAGAGCATCTTGCGACCTGTAAGATCTCTAAATAGCATCCCAGGTCTTTTACATGAATAGCACAACCTGTTCGGATCTCTGGGGCTGATTACATGCTACTGCACAGCCTATCCACGGCCACGGAGTATCATCCTGATACTCACGATCACACTGATCATCTTCGCATGGAGCATCATCCTGATGCTCATGATCATACAGTGCATCATCTTGATGCACATCATCATCACATGATCATTCTGATCATCAGCATAGCATCGTACTAACGCATATCATCATCACATCATCATCATAGCATCAACCTGATGCATATCATCACACATGATCATCCTGATCATCATTATATAGAACATCATCCAGAGCATCGTCCTGATGCTCATCACACAACACTTACTTCCACATCCATGGGAAGGATCCTCCTACCACCATGCTTGGAATGGCTCCTGCAAATGTGTCCCGGCACTTCCTCCTCGAATTATCTTCTATCTGAAGAACACCAAGCCTCTCTCTGAAGTACTCGAACTTCACTCTACTAGTAGTTTGGTCAAGACATCTGCAATTTGTTCATCTGTCGCAACATACAGGAGCTTCATTGCTCCTCTCTGCACCATATCGATGATATAGTAATATTTGATCTCGATATCCTTCGACTTGTCATGGAACACTGGGTTCTTTGACAACTTCACACAACTCTAGTTGTCATAGAAGATACAAGTAGCATTCAACTGGAGATCAAATAAATTTGACAGCAGCTTCCTTATCCATACTGCCTCTCAACTAGACGAACAAGATGCGACATACTCTGCTTTAGCTATACTCAGTGCTACGCAAGATTGATTCCTGCTAAACCAAGAGATCACACCTGATCCCATACTGAAGCAGCACCTCAAAGTGCTCTTCCTATATGCAGCACTGCCTGCCCAATCTGAATCAACATAACCCTCCAGGTTAAACTTTTGATTTGCATCATACTTGAGCCCATAATCAACCGTACCCTTCAGGTACCTCAGAATATGCTTTGCAATAATCAAGTGAACATGTCTAGGATACGTTAGGAACTGGCTCAATGTGTTCACCGCAAAGCAAATATCTAGTCTCGTGTTCATCAGGTACATTAAGGACCCCATCATCTGACAATACATCGTGGCATCAACCGACTCTGATGAAGCATCACTTAATAGCTTTAGGTTTGATGCCATAGGTGTGACCATGGCCTTGCAGTCCATCATACCGAACTGCTTCAGGATCTCTACTGCATACTTCCCTTTTCCTAGGAAGATTCCATCTGCACTCTGCCACACCTCCATGCCTAGAAAGTAATGCATCATACCCAAGTCCTTCATCTCAAACTCGGCAGCAAGATTCCTCTTCGTGTCAGAAATCAACCTATCCTCACCTGTCACAAACAAGTCATCCACATACAGTAGGATTATCACTGGATTGCCTTCCTCAACCTTGTAGTAAAGGTTGGAATCCGCTTTACTCTTGGTAAAGCCCAAACTGGATAGGAAGCTATGTATCTTGTTGTACCATGTCCTCGGTGCTTGTTTCAAACCGTACAAGGCTTTCTTTAATTTGCACACATGTGACTCCCTGTCATGTGTCTCAAATCCGAGTGGTTTCTTCACATACACTTCCTCTTCGACTACACCATTCAAGAAAGTTGTCTTGACATCCATCTAGTGTATCTTCCACTTCATCACTATAGCCAGAGCAAGTACTGTTCTGATGGAAGTGTATCTGGCTACAGTTGCAAATGTTTCTTCATAGTCTATCCCAGCTTTCTGGGAGAATCCACGAGCTACAAGCCTTTCCTTATATTTCTCTATGCTGCCATCTGCAATATGCTTGATCTTGTAGATCCACTTGGAATTCGCAACAAACTTCCTCTCTAGTCTTGGGACCACATCCCAGACATCATTCTTCATGATCGACTGGTACTCCTCGATCATGGCATCCTTCCATTATTGTATCCTTGATCCTGGGAACTTCATATTCTTCAATATATTCAATAGGTAGTTTTCTTGAACTTCGTCGTTGGAACAAATGTCGTTGTCCTTCTTTTGTAGGTGATTGTACACAATCTTTCCTACAAGTCAAATTCAATTGCATGATTAGAAACTTCTCATAGTTTTCAAAACAAAATTTTACACATAAGTACACATGTCATACAGTCATGCAATTATCTTAGCCAATGCTTCAATACAACATTCATCCATATCCCGTATTCATACGATAACTTTCTAGATGCCTTCCATCTCTACCAGAACATTGTTAGGAGTGTGCACTACTCCCAACATGTCAGCAAAGAGGTTTCATTCTAGATAAGTAGCAATGGAATGTAGTACAGTACCATAGGCCACTTCCCCATTACTTGCATATTAGTAGTATCTTGTTCATTAATGCAACTTTTCTAAAATGCATACATCCTAAATCTAGGAACATAAGTATGTACATGACTGAACAACATCATTTAAGTAATCATATATACAAGAAATGACAATTCAAATACATATCTTTGTTTGGTTGTTGGGTGGACTCCCTCTCGATCTTTGCTTCCTTGCAGGAACTACTGGAGTGTGATCCCTCTTGATCTTTTCTTCCTTGCAGGAACTACTGGAGTGTGCTCCCTCTTAATCTTTGCTTCATGGATTATCTGTCTTTGAATTTATATCCATCCTGGACCACTATGCATGCTTAAGTGTGCACTAGTGTCATCATTATGTCATCATCAAGATCTCATACATAATCATACATTCATTAGTATAATCTCAATACTATCAAAACATTATGATTCTAAATAATCTTAAACATGTATGGTCATGATTATTTCATATACGGGTAATTTATCACAAGCGTTAGTATTCAAGGTTTCAGGGAGTACTTTTATGCATATTCTTACTATGACCATAGGACTCTTTTAGTTTGTCTATATCATTAATCAAAGTAAGAAGCATAAAATGCATAAACCCATGATTATTCAAACCTATAACTTCATGAATAATCATTATCAATCATACAAAATTATACTTATATGAGACCCTAATACAAGGTAGGATTCTAACTTGATATAATAAAAACATACCTGGATTATCATGCTTGTCTAACATACCCAAACAATGTCTTCTTTGTTCTTTTCAATGCTTTAGAGACCTTGTGCTAGTAACTTGCATATCTCATAAGTTAAGCATTGTAGAACCAAATTATACATACCTCGTAAGTAGAGATTCTATGTGATCAATGGCTATGGATGAGTCTTTGTCTTCATGTCACCATGGTCATATGTTCTCTATCTAGAACTTGATTTGTCTTTCTTGATGTACCTTTCATGTTAGTGGACAACATCATCCTCATACAACACCACAGTGCATTAGTACAATCATAAGTGTCATAACCGTAATCATTGAATGTATTCTATCATTCACATGCATTCATACTTTTACTAAGGTGATAAGACAAGTCTAAAATTAATCAAGATTGTACTAACCTCAATAATATGAAGACAAACTTAATCATGACCAAATTTCAAAACATACCTGTATCTCCTCAATTCATACCTGTCGGGATTGCTTGTAGTCTTCTTTTGTAAGGCCTTAGCCTCGTCTCGCTCTGGAACTGGAACTTCTTCACTTATGAGGGTGTCCAAATCATTTTCTTCTGGGATTAACCCAATCCACTTTGATTTGCTGAAACTGGATCTGGAGTTGGCTAGGGTTTGATAGAGAAACCCTAAAAATCCAAACTTGGAATTTCAAACTTTTGTTTGGATAGGGAGATGCAATTTACTGAGGCGAGCAAGCTAGTGTGCTCATATTTTGAAAACTCCAAAAATTGACCCCTCAAAATTGACCTGCAAATTTTGGATTTGCAACTTCTGTTAAATTCTGGTTTTCTGGTTTTCTGGTCCAAAACCCGATCTAGGGTTTGATAGATCCCGGGGTTCTACCCAAGCAAAAAATTTGATCTTGGTCTCTAAATTTCGATTTTGATGAGTAGCATCCATCCGTGGTCTCAGATTCCAAAAATTCCAACTTTTGCAGAAACCCTAATTTCCCGCAGCAGTGACAAACCAAAAATGAAAGTTCTTAGAATCCAATTCTGTTTGCACAGAAATATATGCCATATTATTTCTGATGTATCTCTTAAATTTTAGATCCAAGGGATCTAAAACTTTGGCCTGTGGTAGACTGGCTTGTCATCTTTCCAACCCCACAGATCTGAGATTTAATAGATTCTCTGAGAGAGAGATATTCCAAGTGTAGCAACATGATCTATTTACAAGATGAAACAGCATAGAGAACTTATACGAAGTGACACATGTCACTGTTTCAACTTCGGCCTCTGAAACCTAGACCTATGAAACTACAGTCCGTTCCCTAATTGTCACTTTTTATGTAATTCCATTTGGATCTTCCTAGCCCAAGATATGACCTTTGTTCCTAGGTCACCTGTTTAGGGCTGCATTCTGGAAGAGGCAGAAACCCTAACTTGTACAGATCATATCTCACAAAGTACAATGAATCTGAGGCTGAGCTTCAGACAAAAGGTACATGAACATTTCATATTCGGCTTGTAAAATTTCATATCCTGAACCTTCACCAAAACTGATTTATAGCGAAAGTTCCACGATGACTAGTTTTTACTATACCAAGCCCTAGCTTCCAATTTGTCGCAAGTGCAACAAGTGTCATAAATGCCATACAATGCCTTCCTTCAGGATAGCTCTAATACCATGTTAGTTTTTCATCATTTAATTCAATATGATCTAGGATCTTAACTAAGATAACAACATGTACAGCATATCAAACACAAGAGACAAGAGACACAAAGCATTTCACCGGGGAAAACCAAGAAGGTGAAAACCCCGCAACTTCCTCAGAGATAGAATGAGCACCAATACAAAAATCACAAAGATCAAACCCCAAAACAAGAGATAGTCTCCTAGCAGCTTCTCCTCCTCCACTTGTGTGCACTCCTCCTCTCTCTCACTAATGCGAAGTGAGTGAGTGCATGAATAGAATGAGAGAGTCACACTCTCTATTTATACTTTACTTTTACTTTCCTTTTACTCTAACTGGGCCGACCTCCCTTAGGAGAGTCTAATAACCCATTACCACTTGTCACTGGGCTGACCCCACTAAGGTGGTCTAATAACCCTTTAACTCATACTAGGCCGACCCCTCTAAGGTCATCTAATAACTCATTAAATATAAGTTACGACACTTACAATATAACTTGCGACACTTGCAAATACAAATGACGACACTTCCAATCGGAGGAATAATACATCTTCGTTGGGGATACAATAAAGTACAAATGTAACACATACAATATACAAGTGAATATCTTTTGAAGTTACAAATACATCAACAGGTGGTATGTTGTTGATAGTATCATGGAGATGTTGAAGTTTCCTACTATGGACCTTATTGAAAAGGCCTATCCACCAAAGTTAATGATAGAGCAGGTTGAACGTAGATGTGGGGAAGTCAAAGAAAGGATCCAGCAGCTCGATCACATCCAAATTGCTGATGTGGATCAGTTTATCAAGCAACCTATCAGCCTAGAAGGAAAGATCCACATATTTATGTGCACCTGGCATAAGCTAGCCAAGAATGAAATCGATTCCTTCACTTGTGATGCCCAGTTGGGGATCGAATCAGTAAATTTTCCAGATATTGATCAGTTGTTAGAAGTATCAACCAAGTGGCAAGCTGCCCTTGGTTATTCTTAGATTAGTTGATTTTCTAATCCTTATTTTATGGGAAGTCTATCCTTTGTAACTGTTTTATAATTATTATTTAAAGGGTAGAGGTCTCATGGGGTAGGGGGGAGAAAGTCACTAGAGAAGGACTGGAGAAACGCTGCTTCACTGAGATCTTGTAATTTTTTGCAGACCTTATGAATGAAAGTTAGTTTCTTTTGATATCTTCTTTGTTATGTTATCAAATTTCTTTGATGATATATGTTTTCTTCACCTTAATCACTGAATGAATACTATTTATCCTTCGCAATCAATCATTAATGCATTGATCTATGATTTGGATTTGTCTTAATTCATGGTCTGTGTACCTTTATGTTTTAATTGAATTTATTTAATAAAAATATTTATCTATTTATGCAAATGATTCACATAAATTAATAATTCATTTTTCAATTAGCATAAGAACTACAGGATAATCTTGCATGCACTCAACCTTTAAATTATTATCAGTTAATTTTCATTGCCTGATTATATTTTGAAGTAATAAGAAAAGATCCAATTTCACATTTCTGTTAAGTTGGTGAAATGACTTATTAAAACTCAAACCAAGTTATCATGCACACAAACAAAACACTCCTATAGATTAGATCTGAATTAGTCTAGATTTCCTTTAAGGTAGATTTTCCCTAGGTTTAGATACATTTAGAAGTTAAGACACTTTAATCTTCCCTCACAGGAAGACTAATCCTTTCTAGATCAAACCCCATAAGTTCTAGTGGAGGCCTTTGTATCTGTGGGAGTTAACTACACCAAACAGGCTGGAGATAGAACTGTTCTTGCGCAGAACCTTTTGAATCCTTTCAATATGGGTTTTCACCCTCTATTGTTAGCCTTGGAACCCATTCCTACAACCTACACATCCAGGGCTTCAACACTCTCCTCAGAAACTGAACCAAGAACCACATCACCTTTATCAAGAGGAATTTTATCAAAAAAGGATCGATCTTCACCACAAGGGAAAAACATAGGATTAGAAAAATGACCCGAAGGTGAAATCACAGAGGAATTTTTCAAGGACATTTCAATAAATTTAATAACTTCTAGTTCTTCTGGAGATAAAGAACTAAGAAAAGAGGGTGACTGATTTTTAAGCTTACTTAGGAATGAAGACACCAATAGAGAAGAAGGCCCATCGAGATTGTTGGAATGAGGATTCATCAAAGAATAGATCCCATCCACTCGATCATTAATAGAAACCCCCAACTTCAAATGGTCCACCCAAGGAAAATCTTCACCATCACGATCCTAATAAAGAAAAACCAAACACTAATTATTCAAGTGCCTAGTCTCCCAGCATAAGTGAAAAATAAAAGGAATCTTCTTATAATCAAGTCTTTGGAAAAATGAAACATCACCCCAATTGATCGCCACCTCTGCAGGAAGGCCCTTCATCACATAAAATTCGATAAGAATCGTCACCATTCTCTTACATTCCCCGTAAAGAATATCCTTTTCCAGATTAATGATTTATCCAATCATGTTAGCGAGGTCTTAAAACACCAAATGGGACCATATTTGGAGAGGGAAACCCGAGAGAAAACACCACAAGTGACGAGGCGTGACCAATTCCTTCTCAGGGTTAAAATATGTGTGCCAACAATTAAAAACTAGGGAGCCACTTCCGACAATCCAAGACTTTGATAATATGAGGTAGGATGCATCCATTGACAAAAAATGTAAACAAATTATACCATCTATTCTCCAAAATGCTAATATTTAGTAAATAACCCATGAGAGGTTTACATTGCACCCAAATTGAATCTAGGAATTCCAATTAGTTTAATGAAGCATATTCTAGATGACCTACTAAAGATATGGTCATCAACCCTACCACCATCTCCATATTCACATTGCGATCCATAGTCATATGAATCTGTTCGTCAAGGATCTTGAAGGATTTATGAGCATGCCTAGCCTTCACCCTTTTCCCAAAAATGCATCTACCCCTACCACCCTTCATAGCTGCAAGGAAACCGGGGCCTCCAACACCCTTTGCAATGGCCACAGAATAAGGTTTTTTATCGATAGAAGCCCTGGTGTTTAATTCACCATTTGCAAAAACCTTCCCATCCTTTGAAACCATCAGAGAGTCTAAACTCGAAAAGAATAACTTCTTAGGAACATATTCTTCGAACAAATGATTCACCCTTCCACCAAGAGGAAAATCATTAACCAACTAAGTTCGATCACCCGACATGATAGGAATTAATGTACTACCTGACCTCGAACGATACCAGGTCCCCTCCATAGCTACACTATTACATAACAAAATATCCAAATCTCAATGACAATTTTGAAATTCTGAATTGGTACAAAAAATACCACTAGCTGGAGTGCCATCCTGATTTAGTTCAGGCCACACCACCAAGTCCTCTTGTTAAAAATCAAATTAACACCCTTAACAAAGTGAGGAGAAGAAGCATATTTTATTATGCACCTGCAACATGAATAAAAAAGAAGTACACAAGAGAACAAGTCCTCTCTTATCTAATCACTACATCCACAATAAAAAATATTGGGTGAAGAAAGAGGTAGCCTAAGAAGACAAGGTTCAGTGATTGAACTACTCATTAAAGGCTCAAATCTAAGCTCCACCAGTCAAATAGTGAGAAGAAATGCATAAAAGTGCATTAATTGTATTTAAATATGCTAAAGTTGTGACAAAATCCTAAAATACTATGTAAAGTGGGTTTTTGAGCAAAAATAATCGAAAAATAAGAAAAGGGATAATCCCACATTGAAAAGAGAAACTTGAGAGCCCATTTCCCAATGCTATAAAACAAAGGCATTTGGGGCATAGTAAGAGGAGGAAAAAGGAAGATCAAGGAATGCTGGAGATATTTGGAGGATTAGAAAGCTTGGCATATTCATCAAAGGCAAGGGTGGAGAAAGGATATCTCATGGAAAAGGAGAAAGGATGCACATCAAGCTAGATTGCAAGTATGTATCTTCTTCTTTAGCATAATATGAAACAATTCAATTATCTTCTAATTCATGATTTTAAATATGTAAGGGGATGATAGATTATTGTGGATTTATGACATTGAAGATTCACCTACTTCATAGTAATATAGATGTTTTAAATTAGATCTAACACTACCTTAAAAGCTATTATCATATTCGCGACCTTAATAGTTGATTTTTCTTGAAAATTTCTGATTTTTCTTGTAAATTTCTTCATTTTTGGTGTTCTAACCTTTCAGATCTACTCCATATTTTCCTTAAGATCCCTTGAATAACCTATGCTATAGGTTTATAGGCTCAAAATCGGCCTAGATCCACTCCTGCACTCCCCAAAACTTAAAAGATGAAGCTATATTTCAGCCTCCTTTGATAGAGAGTGCATTGAAGGGTTTTTCTTGAACATTTCTTTATTTTTGGTGTTCTAAACTTTCAAATCTACTCTAAGAATGCCTTAATATCCCTTAAAGAACCTATGATGCAGGTTTATAGGCCCAAAACCGGCCTAGATCCACTCCTACACTCTCAAAAACTTCAAAGATAAAGCTAGATCTCACCCTCCTTTGCTAGAGAGTGCATTGAAGGTTTTTCTTGAGATTTGTGCCCAATTCTTCCCTCTTTCCTCTGTTTTGCTGATATTTTCTTCTTGTATTGGCTTAGGAATCCTTGATATCATATTTCAGACCTCATTTTGATCCTCCTTATCCAAATATTTGGGATATTTTCAAACTTTTGTAAGCTTGAAAGCCTCCTTGTTTCAGATTTGTATGAATTACGAACTAGTTTTGAGATCTCTTTGTTTTGGGGCTGTTTGGTGCCTATATTTTTGCATTTGCAGACCTTCTTAAGGCTTATAAATATTTTAATATCATTTTATCACTAACTTTGAAATTTTTTAAATTTTTTGAAGAGTTTGGGTTAATATCTTTAGATTGGCAATTTTCCTCCCAAAACCACTAAATATAGCCCAAATTGTCATTTCATTCCAAATTTTCTTTAAATTCGTGTTAGATCCACTTGCTTAAAGCCATATTTTGCTGTTAGGTCCCTGATTGGATAGGATTAGGACTGATATTTGAAATAATTTTGACTCCTTTCATAATTTGCAAATAACAAAAATTGAAAAAAAAACATGAAGAAGAACCTTGAAAAGACACCTAGTTTTGAATTTTCACTATTTTAGGGAAGATTTTAGGCTTTCTTTTTGTACTTGAAGACCTTCAAAAATATTTTAAAACTTCTTAGGATAATTTTACCACTAGTTAAGGAAAATTTGGGAGGGTTTGAGCTCCTTAGATTTGGAATTTCTTTCCAAAAACCTCCAAAAATGGCCCAAATTGACATTTATTTCAATTTTTTCTTAAATTTGTGGTAGATTCATTTGCTTCAAGTTATATTTTGCTGTTGGATCCCTGATTCTATAGTATTAGGACTGATCTAAATAAGTTTCATTCATTTAAGACGTTTCAAATCACAAAAATTGAGAAAACACAAAGATTTGTTCAAAGAACCTTAAGACCCTTTAACTGTTGAATCTCATGCACTTGCTTATTTGAAACATCATAACAAATCTCAGTCATAACATTTGAAAAGATAATTTAAACAAATTTCCCAAAGATGTTTGCATTGAAAAAAAAAGACTTCAACATTACACTTTGATACATTTTGAAAAAAAATTCCCTCCAAAACCGAATACAAACTTTAATTAGTTCAATTTTGTTTTGGATCTACAGTATTTTCATTATGTTTATGCACAATTAGAGAAGATTGTAGTGTCATATCTTAATTTCTTGTGATGAGTTCTATCTGAGCCACTATATCCTCTTTGCTTGCACTTTCGGGTGGCCCTACAAATGAGAAAGTGGATCTCAAGTGTAATAGTATAGGATTTTATTTTTCAAGCATTGTTCTTTCGAGCCACCGTATCCTCTTCACTTGGGACTTTGAGCGATATTGTGAATGAGAAAGTGGATCTCAAGTGTAATAGAGTCGATTACAATTTTCGCATACAGTTCTCGAGCTACCGTATCCTCTTTGCTTTCACTTGTGGGTGGCCTTGCAAATGAGAAAGTAGATCTCAAGTGTAAAGAATTTAATTCATAAGCATTTCAAAGGGCTCTACATATCATCTTTGCTTGCACTTTCGGGTGGCCCTGCAAATGAGAAACAGAGACCTCCCATGTAATAGAATTAGATTCATTTTCAATGAGATATCTATTTGGTTTACATTGATTTTCAAATCAGTTATTATTCATATTTCAACAAAACTGTTCATAAAAAAACAAAATCTACCAACACATTTTGCATGTTTGAAAGACACACATGAACCTCTAACCTTTCATTAGTTTAGAATATTCATCGAATTGAAAGGTAGCATGGTGAGCATATTGCATTGTTTGGTTCATTTTTTTTGAGTCAACACACCACCAGTTTCACTTCCACTCCTGAAACTAAGCAAACTACCATTAAAAATTGGCGCTTAATCTAAAATTGACCAACATTTGATTTTCATATCACCATAAGTTAGTGCCTTGGATTAGGTTTGGAGAGTTAACACTCCTGGGCAGCCAAAACTTTGAAACTAGCATTGATTATTGAGAATTTAAATCCATTAGTAGCAAAAAACGCTTGTCGAGAAAGCGATTCTAACACATGCGTTAAGCACAAGGTCAAACTAGATAAGTAAGGGTGGTTCCCCCCTCTTGCTTGTTTAGTGGGATATGAGCTCATCAAGGAATTCTATGTGAAGTGACAAGTCCTCGGGGTGACATCACTTTTCTAGAGTACTTGGTTATGAGAGTTGTCCTTGACTTACAGTTGTTTCTCCCGACCGTTGATCGTGAAGTGGTATATTTAGTTGCTCTTCCTAGGATATCACATATGCTATTGTAAGTGGGAAACTCTTGCAATACCTGATACAGACTTTGAAGCTTTTACTCCTTGGGAGGGTGATTGGTCAGGAACCAACACTTGCACCCCTGGCAATTAAATTTTATTGTAACTGTTTGTCACACCTTCACTGCTATGAATTGTTTGAGGATTGATATGCCTCAACAGATACTAGTTTCGAAAGGCCCCCTAATCCAACTTTTCACTGAACTTCGGTTCCTTGAAAAAGTAAGTTTGCTTGCTTGGATCTAGTATATGAATTTTTACTATGTGGAAAAATTTTATTTTGTTGAGTCTAGATAGCCTTAGGATTGTTTGATTCTATTTTTCGATCAAAAAAATTTTAAACACATCCTTTTATCAAGTTATTCAAAGTGGCGACTCTCCCCATCCGCCAATCACGGAGGCATCGAGGTGAGTCACTAGAAAATGAAGGCCCCACCACATCGCGGAGACGGATTCAAAACACCCAACCTTATGACTTGGAAACTGAACAAATTCTAGATTCAATTAACAACAATAGATAAGAACAACATCATGTTGATGTATTTGTAACTTTGAAAGATATTCTTCTATGTATTACATTTGTACTTTATTGTATCCCCAAAGGAGATGTATTATTACTCCGATTTGAAGTGTCGTCATTTGTATTTGCAAGTGTCGCAAGTAGTATTGTAAGTGTTGCAACTTATATTTGATGGGTTATTAGACCACCTTGTTGGGGTCAGCCCTGTATGAGTTGTGTGGGTCAAAGGGTTATTAGACCACCCTAGTGGGGTCAGCCCAGAGTCAGTTTATGTTAAGTTGTTAAGTTGGGGCCAACCTAGTTGAGTAAAGGTCAAGTGAAAGTTAGTGTATAAATAGAGAGTGTGTCTCTCTCATTTTACACATTCTATTATTCACTCACTTCGCATTAGTGAGAGAAGAAAAGGATGCACACAAGTGGAGGAGGAGCATGCTGCTGAAGATATCTATCTCTTGGGTTTGATCATGGTGATCCTTGTATTGATGCTTATTCTATCTCTGAGGAAGTTGCGGGGTTTTTTCACCTTCTTGGTTTTCCCCAGTGAAATGTTTTGTCTCTCTTGTCTCTTGTCTCTTGTGCTTGATATGCTGTACATGTTGTTCTTTCAGTGAAGATCCTAGATCTATTGAATTAAATGATGAAAAAATAACATGGTATCAGAGCTATTCTGAAGGAAGGCATGATATGGAATTTATGAGACTTGTTGCACTTGCGACAAATTGGAGGCTAGGGCTTGATATAGCAAAAACCAGTCATCGTGGAAATTTCACTCTAAATCCATTTTGGCGAAGGGTCAGGATCTAAAAATTTTACAGGTCGTAGATAACATACCCATGTACCTTGTGTCCGAAGAACAGTATCTAATTCATTGTACTTTGTGTTTTATGATCAGTAAAATCTGGGGTTTTTGCCTCTTCCAGATCTCAGTCATAAATAGGTGACCTAGGAAAAAAGGTCACAACTCGGGATAGGAAGCTCCAAATGAAATTCTGTAAAAGGTGACAGTAAGAGAATGGACTGTAGTTTCTCATGTAAGTTTTTCAGAGGCCAAAATTGAACCAATGACACGTGTCACTCTGTACAAGTTCGCTCTCCTGTTTTATCCCATAAATAGGTCATGTTGCGACACTTGGCATAACTCTCTCTCAGAGAATCCAATCGAGGTCAGACCTGTGGGGTTGGAAATATGATAGGCCAAGATACCACAGGCTGAAGTTTCAGACCCTGTGGATTCGTAATTTCAGAGATGCACTAGAAACAATCAGGTGCATATTTCTGTCTAAACAGATTTGGATTCTTAGCACCTTCGTTCTTGGCTTATCACTGCTGCGGGAATTTAGGGCTTTGGAGAAAGTTGGAATTTTTGGAATCGGAGACCACGGCTGAATGATCCTCATCAAAACCAAAATTTAGAGACCAAGATCAAATTTTTTGGTCGGGAAGAAGGTCGGGCTTGATCAAACCCTAGTTTGGGATTTTGATCGGAAAGATGGAAAATTAGGGCTTCTCCAAAAGTTGGAATTTTTGAAGTCTGTGACCACGGCTAGAAGCTTCTCAGAAAAATCAAAGTTTAGAGCTTTGGATTGAACCTTTTGGTTGGGCAGAAGGGTGGGATTTATCAAAACCTAGTTCAGGGTCCTATCTAGTGAATCCGAAAGTTTCAAAGGTAATTTTGAGGGGTCAAATTTTGCAGTTTTCAAAATTGAAGTATACTAGCTTGATCGGCTCAGCAAGCCACATCTTTCCATCCATTCAGAAGTTTCAAATTCAAATTTTGAATTTTTAGGGTTTCTCTGACAAACCCTAATCCAGCTCTAGATCCAATTTCAGCAAATCAAAGTGGATTGGGTTAATCCTAGAAGAGAATGAATTGGACACCTGCATAAGTGAAAAAGTTCCAGTTCCAAAGGGAGATGAGGCTGAGGCTTTACATGAGAAGGCTACAAGGAATCCCGATAGGTATGACTTGAAGAGATACAGGTATGTTTTGAAATTTCTTCATGATTAAGTTTATGATGTGTTTGTCTTCATATTATTGAGGTTAGTACAATCTTGATTAATGTTAGACTTGTCTCATCACCCTAGTAAAAGTATGAATGCATGTGAATGATAGAAGACATTCATTGATTAGGGTTATGACACTTATGATTGTACTAATGCACTGTGGTGTTGTATGAGGTTGATGTTGTCCACTAACATGAAAGGTACATCAAGAAAGTACAAATCAAGTTCTAGATCAAGAACATATGACCATGGTGACATGAAGACAAAGACTCATGGATCACATAGAAGCTCTACTTACGAGGTATGTATAATTTGGTTCTACAATGCTTAACCTATGAGATATGCAGGTTACTAGCACAAGTCATTGAAGAGAACAAGAAGACATTATGTGGTATGCTAGACATAACTAGCTAGCATAATAATCTAGGTATGTTTTTCCTATATCAAGTTAGAATCCTACCTTATGTTAGGATCTTATACTTTTGTATGAATGATTATTCTTGAAATTAGAAGTTTAAGTAATCAACAATTCATGCATATTATGTTTCTTACTTTGATTGATGATATGACTAACCAGAAGAGTCCTATGGTCAATAAGAATATGGATGAGTAATAGAAGTCCTCCCTGAAACCTTGAATACTAATGCTTGTGATAAATTACCTGTGTGTGAAATAATCATGACCATACATGTTAAGTTTATTTAGGATCATAATGTTTTTATAGTATTGAGATTATACTAATGGATGTATGATCATGTATGAGATCTTGAGGATAACACAATCGTGACACTAGTGCACACTTAAGCATGCATAGTGGTCCAGGATGAATATAAGTTCAAGGACATGTAATCCAGGAAGCAAAGATCAATAGGGAGCACACTCCAGCAGTTCCTGCAAGGAAGTAAAGATTGAGAGGGAGTTCACCCTACAACCAAACAAAGATAAGTATTTGAATTGTCAAATGATGTTGTCCAGTCATGTACATGCTTATGTTCCTATATTTAGGATGTATATTATGCATATTAGAAAAGTTGCATTAATGAACAAGATACTACTAATATGCAAGTAATGGGTAAGTGGCCTATGGTACTGTACAACATTCCATTGCTACTTATATAGAATGAAACCTCTTTGCTAACATGTTGGGAGTTGTGCACACTCTTAACAATGTTCCGGTAGAGATGGAAGGCATTTAGAAAGTTATGGGATATGGATAAATGTTGTATTGAAGCATTAGCTAAAATAATTACATGACTATATGACATATATTCTTATGTGTAAGATTTTGTTCTGAAAACTATGCCGAGACCCTCCCAATGTCCTATGCCTTATGGGTTATCCCTTGTGCCTGTATGTGAGCGAGAGGCTTGAAATAAAGTAAGTCGTATGCCTCCACAGCATGACTCCTGGTCACTACTGCTTCTTCGATTCCCTGAGAAGTTTCTAATCATGCAATTGAATTTCAATTGTAGGAAAGATCGTGTACAATCACCTACAAAATAAGGACTACAACATTTGTTCCAACAATGAAGTTCAAGAAAACTATCTATTGAAGATATTGAAGAATCTAAAGTTCCTAGGATCCGAGATGCAGTAATGGAAGAATACCATGATCAAGGAATACCAGTTGATCATGAAGAATGATGTTTGGGATGTGGTCCCAAGATCTGAAGGGAAGTCTGTTGTGACTTCCAAGTGGATCTATAAGATCAAGCATGTTGTAGATGGTAGCATAGAGAAATACAAGGTGAGGTTTGTAGCTCGTGGCTTCTCCCAGAAAGAGGGGATAGATTATGAAGAGACTTTTTCTCCTATAGCCAGATACACTTCCATCAAAACAACACTTGATTTGGTTGCGGTGATGAAGTGGAAGATACACCAGATGGATATGGTGTAGTTGAAGAGGAAGTGTATGTGGAGAAGCCACTCGGTTTTGAGACACATGACAGGGATTCATGTGTGAAGGTTGAAGAAATCCTTGTATGGCTTGAAGCAAGCTCCTAGGACTTGGTATGGGAGGATAGACAAATTTCTATCCAGTTTGGGCTTTACCAAGAGTAAGGAAGATTCCAACCTTTACTACAAGGTTGAGGAAGGTAATCCAGTGATACTATTATTGTATGTGGATGACCTGTTTGTTACATGTGAGGATAGATTGATTGCCGACATGAAGAGGAAGCTTGTTGCCAAGTTCGGGTTGAAGGACTTGGGTATAATACATTACTTTCCAGGCATGGAGGTGTGGCAAAGTGCAGATGGGATCTTCCTTGGACAAGGGAAGTATGCAGTAGAGATACTGAAGCAGTTCAGGATGATGGAATGCAAGGCCATGGCCACACCTATGGCATCGAACCTGAAGCTATTGTGTGATACTTCATCTGAGTTGATTGATGTCATGGTGTATCGTTAGATGATTGGGTCCTTGATGTACTTGACGAACATGAGACCAGATATTTGCTTTGTGGTGAACACATTGAGCTAGTTCCTGACAGATCCCAGAGGTGTTCACCTGGTTACTGTAAAGCATATTCTGAGGTACCTGAAGGGTACGATTGATTATGGGATCAAGTATGATGCGAATCAAAAGTTTAACTTGGAGGGTTATGTTGATTCAGATTGGGAAGGCAGTGCTGTAGATAGGATGAGCACTTCGGGGTGTTGCTTCAGTATGGGATCGGGTGTGATCTCTTGGTTTAGCAGGAACCAATCCTGCGTAGCACTGAGTACAGCCGAAGTAGAGTATGTCGCAGCTTGTTCGGCTAGCTGTGAGGTAGTATGGCTTAGGACGCTACTGTCCGAGTTATTTGATCTCCCGTTGAATGCTACTGGTATCTTTTGTGATAACCAAAGTGTGAAGTTGTCAGAGAACCCAGTGTTCCATGATAGGTCGAAGCACATCGAGATCAAATATCACTATATCAAGGATATGGTGCAGAGAGGAGCAATGAAGCTCCTGTATGTTGCGACGGATGAACAGATTGTAGATGTGTTGATGAAACCACTAGCTAGAGTGAAGTTTGAGTACTTCAGAGAGAGGCTTGGTGTTCTTAAGATTGAAGACACTTCTAGGAAGAAGTGATGGGACACATTTGTAGGAGCCATTCCAAGCATGGTGAGAGGAGGATCCTTACCATGGTCGTGGATGTAAGTGTTGTGTGATGAGCATCAGGACGATGCTCCAGTTACTGCTCTGTATGATCAGTTAGATCATGTATTTGTATATGCATCAGGTGGATGCTTTGTATGATCAGTTGGATCATGTATTTGTACATGCATCAGGTGGATGCTTTGTATGATCAGTTGGATCATGTATTTGTATATGCATCAGGTGGATGCTTTGTATGATCAGTTCGATCATGTATGATGACATGCATCAAGATGATGCAGTGACAATGATCAGGATGATCATGTGATGATGTACATCAGGATTATGTATGCTAAGTATCAGGCTGATACTCCATGGACGTGGACAGGTTGTGCATGTAGCGTAGAAAATATCCTGGGAGATCCTATAGTCTGAGCTAGGATGCTCTTTCGAGGTTTTGCTACTGGAGGCATGTAATAAGCCCTAGAGATCCGATAGGTTGAGCAGTAAGCTCATAATCAATTCAGGGGTTCTCTTTAGAGTACTTGCAAGTTGCAAGATGCTCTTTAAAGGTTTTGCCTAACCACATGTAATAAGCCCTAGAGATCCGATGGGTTGAGCAGTAAGCTCGTAATCAGTCCTGGGATGCTCTTTAGAGTACTTGTAGGTTGCAAGATGCTCTTTAAATTTTTTGTGGTGTGGGGGTCACATATAATCAGTCCTAGAGATCCGATAGGTTGAGCAGTAAGCTCATAAAACAGTCTTGGGATGCTCTTTAGAGTTCTTGCGGGAAGTAAGACACTCTTTTAAGGTTTTGTGACAGTCAACATGTAAAAGATCCTGGGAGATCCTATAGGTTGATAAGTAAGCTCATAATCAGTCCTGGGATGCTCTTTTTTTTTGAGGTTTTGTTGACGCGAGTAATTAGTCCTAGGATCCACAGTATGGCCAGTGTTGATGAAGACCTACAAGTGGTGGGCCTACATCCAGCATGAAAAAGGGATGGCTTTGTAGAACTTCCTATGATGAGAAGAATTCAGAGATAGCCCAGTGATTGAGATGATGGGTACAGCAGCAATGATGATGATGATGCTCCGTGATCCAGTGACGATGATCCAGCTCCAGAATTGAATACTTGTGCTTATATGTATTGATGACTTGTGTCTAGAGAATACCTTCCTACTTAAGAGGGAGTGTTGATGTATTTGTAACTTTGGAATATATTCTTCTATGTATTACATTTGTACTTTATTGTATCCCCAACAGAGATGTATTATTCCTCCGATTGGAAGTGTCATCATTTGTATTTGCAAGTGTCGCAAGTATTATTATAAGTGTCGCAACTTATATTTGATGGGTTATTAGACCACCTTGTTGGGGTCGGCCCTGTATGAGTTGTGTGGGTCAAAGGGTTATTAAACCACCCTAGTGGGGTCGGCCCATAGTCAGTTTATGTTAAGTTGTTAAGTTGGGGCCGACCTAGTTGAGTAAAGGTCAAGTGAAAGTTAGTGTATAAATAGAGAGTGTGTCTCTCTCATTTTACACATTCTATTATTCACTCACTTTGCATTAGTGAGAGAAGAGGAGGATTTGCAAAAGTGGAGGAGGATCATGCTGCTGAAGATATCTATCTCTTGGGTTTGATCATGGTGATCCTTGTATTGATGCTTATTCTATCTCTGAGGAAGTTGCGGGGTTTTTTCACCTTCTTGCTTTTACCCGGTGAAATGTTTTGTGTCTCTTGTCTCTTGTCTCTTGTGCTTCTTTTAGTTAAGATCCTAGATCTATTGAATTAAGTGATGAAAAACTACCACATCAAACAAATACTGAAACATCACCTACCAAGGAAAAAACAGACATTGTTGATAATCTTGCTCCATTTGAAATTGAAACACTAGAGAACAACAAAGCTACTCACGTAAACCCACCTTTGACAAATCTTTCAGACCCAGTGGTACTTCACATCAGTGATCCACTTGATTACATCAATCATCCTTTTGGATATTGGACTAATATGCAAAATCCCACAATTGACCCTATGGCTTCATCAGGAGCACAAGGGACTACATCATCGCAATCTCAAATAGTTGCTGGAGGTAGCAATACTTCCAATTTGGCCTCTACATCAATCCCAACAATTAGTATTCCTTCCATTAGCACAAGTTCAACCAGCACTTCAATGCCAGTTGTTACAGTTTCAAGTTCCAATCCCGGAAGTACATCCACTTCATCTATAGGAATCCCTACTAGGGGGTGTGCCTTGCCAAATTTGGGTTTTCCATATGGTTTGGCTAGTCAAGGTCAAAACAATCAAGGATTAAACCAAAATCCTCTTGGTATACCTAACATTTCTCCAAGTTCTACTTCTGGGGGAAAACCCTTACCATGGAATCTCAATATTCCAAGCAGAACCAATGGACCATGGAACAGTAATTCCAATTGGGTTTATACACCACATGTGATTGGAAATGCCTCGGGAGGTCATCATCCAACTTTTCCTAGTTTAAATCTTGGGGGAAATACCATACCCCCAACGGGTAGCACACTAGGAGGCAATCCACCTCTCAACCCCATTCCACCATGGAGTGGGAAAATTCTAGGAACTAACCAATCTTCTTGGGAACCACCCCCACAAGTGGGAAATAAACCTTGGAACGCTTATCAAAACTAAGGAAAAAATCAATGGTATGGTCAGATTCCAGAATGTAACCAATCTTTTTGGGGCCTACCTCCGCAAGGGGGAAATCCATCCATCCATCCTGTTCCATCAAAATGCTCGATGGCTCCTTGCTATTTTTCGACGAGGATGGGGATCGGATCCTCATCCGATTTTATGGCTTGATGACCTTGGACCATCCTCTCTGGGTGTGTGGCTTCGTCTCTTATCCAAAGTGCATTCTCCCATTCCTCCATCTGGTAGAGGTGAGCGTCTTGTGACCTTTATATCTCGTGGTTCATCCATGAACACAATGCGCTGAGTTGGAATTCACCCATATAAGGATTGGGTGACCAATTGGGTGAATTAGGCATGACCAAGTTGTGAAGAAAGAACTCACACAGCTAGTCCTTATCAAATCATGTGCTCTCTAGGGAAGCATCTACAATTATTTTGGGGTGGTTATTTCCATGGTTAAGTGATGCTTCAATCTATCTAAATGGAAATGACACCACTTCTCCTTAAGGTATAACACATAAATCAGGGATGGAGGTCTGGTCTCGACAATATATTCATATAATTTTGTGGTGATGACCAGGGTGGTTTCTAGATGTGAGATCTGTTGGTCCTTTTGTGCCAACAATTCCTGGGTTTGGTTCAATTCTTATTGCAATACCTAGTTTTTTTGTTCTACTTGCTTTAATTGGCCTGCGTGCTACATCTTTAAAATATGGGTTTTCTCATTCATGAATGCAGGTGCAGCTGATGTTGTGGTATGGGATTTATGGACTTGTGCCTCAATCTTCATAGCTTCCAATTCTTCCCTAACTTTTGCTAACTCAGACAATGCCTCGGTCAGCCTATCATCCTTCTTAATTTGTATTTCTTCATTTGCAAGGTTCTGGAGTGGTGTATCTTCATCCCATGGTCTTGTCATGGTATCTCTTTTTACGCCATTCTTGTCCTCTTCATACCACTCACCATGCCCAAAGAAAGATAGTTTTGCACTAATATTGGATTCCTTGTCGTCTTTCCCCCAGTGTAGCCCCATGGGCTGTCACGTCCCCTCCCATCCAACAAGCTAGATGGAGAGGATCGTGACGGTTGAACCGGGCAATCCAGCCCCATACATTGAAATCAAACATTCAAATTGAAGAATAAAAATGCATACACATTCACATAATACATAAGAGAGATATGAAGATGCATAATTATCAGAAATCACAGCGGAGTAATAAGAATTTCACATCCATCATACATTTAAGATGTTCATCAAATGATAATTGCCAATTTACACAAGAGAATACTTATCTCAATAAGGCAGTCCCACGCAACTGGCTATGCAACTGCAACGTTCCACCCAACCGTAGGCCAGTGTGCTCCTCAATCTTTCAGCACCACTGCCACCCCCGAGCTGGGCATGATCTCTACAAGGAACCAGGGAACAACAGACTCACACATAGCCAAACATACACCAAAATGAGCCAAGCCAATCTACAATTGGGTTTATCAGGCTGCTAGGAGATGGGAAGGAAGAATTGCTAAGCTAGTGAGCTCAACCACAGAGCTATGGGTACCCCTCCCAGATCTATTCAGCTTGGCACTCACAATGCCTACACACCCAACACCAGGAAGTATTCTCTTCACTGCCACACAGTCCCTCAAGCCATACCTTCCTTTCTAGTGCTCTCAGGGTGTGCATAGAAAAGTAGCCAGCCCTCTTGATCTTCTTGAGAGGATATTCCCTACACTAGGTTTATCAAGCTAATTCTGTCCACTACCATTCCAGTTTCTTGCTTACAGATTCAAGTCCAAAACATGATGCTCTTAACAACAACCACAATTGCTGGGCATGAAGAAAGCGTTTTCCACAGTGGGATGCATGAGATGGGGTTTCAACTAACTTAGAAAAACGTGGGAACCCACAAAAACGAAAATGGGAAGTTGGGAAATGACCCAGGATGCCAAATCCGTTTTTAGAAAAACGTCCCTGGACATTCAAGGGCAAAAACGACCTCCCTACAGCCCCCCAAAACGTGGCCCTTCACTCCCAGGCTACTGCATATGCAAAAACGAACTCCCAGGCATGGGAAAATGCAAGATTTTGCTGAAAAACGTGAAGAGAATGACCCAGGTAGCTCCCACTGCGTGAAATCCCTGAAGACTGCCCATTCCCCATGGCTTTGGGCACCATTTCGTGGGTGGTTTCTTGCCTCACAAGCAAAAACACGATTTTCCAAGTTGATGGCTTGCCCATGCACGAAAATGGCTTGCCCATACTCTTTCATTCCCAAGGCATTAACTGCCTTAACCAATTTCTTGGAAAAAATTTAATGATTGGGTACATGAGACAAAATGGGTAGTTGGTGGTTTATGGGTTTCCCCATTTACACATGGATTAATACCATTGGCTCAAGGGTTTGAATAGTTTCCCTCCCTATTCCTTGTAGCACCATGCCCCATCTCTTTTGTTGCATTGCATAGCTAGTTGTGGGTATTTTTCATTAAAATTCGTATTTACATGATGTCTTATATACATTGTGCCCATCTCGCACAAGAACCATAGGCATCTAATTTAATTGCCGATACATAAACGCTAAATCAATGGTGGGGCCTTGGCCTTGAGCTCCTCACCATGATTAAATATCAGTATTTACACCATTTACAAAAAGGGGGTCAAAATGGGGACGTAACATGGGCATGCCCATGTACGCTGCAATTGTTTCCTCATTTAGACGGATGCGTAGCCCCTTCATCCTGGTAACATAAAACTCTTCCTTTAAATGCTTCAAGTTTTCGGCGAATTCTAGGGCTACTTCAGTGTCATGGCCTCTTATCCCAATGACAAATGGCATCCACCCCGTTGTGCGAAGTATCAACAGTACTTCGGGTTTTTCATAGATTTAAGAATGGTCATCTGGTTCACTTTTCTTAAACCCCTTTGTCATCTTCTGAAATTGCTGAATAGCATAAAACCACAAAGCTTGCGGGTGGTGGACCGAATGACTTACTTGTTTGCTTGGAGTCGATCACCAGTTTATTGGCTGAGTACTAAGTCCTTCCTACTATGTCCTTCCTTTTCTGAGAAAGATCATATCTTCCAGTTAGATCTGCTTACTTATTCCTCTCTGTCTCATTTGCCATTTCTGCATTCACTCCCATCATTTTACACCATGCTGGTGCTTTGATAACAAAGGATATGGCGGGATACAAAGGTCATCATTTCTTGACTTGGATGTGATCAGCCATCATTACCCAGTATGGTTACTTGTGGTTATCCATCATTATACAGTATGGATACTCTGAACCATGCCGCCGATTTTACTAAAAATTTGTCCTCAACTCCGAATTATTCCTTTTGTAGGGAGAATGATTTGATTGAAAATGCAAACAAAGAATTTAGTGACTACCTCTTATGCTTAGTGTACCTTTGCTGCTTACATGGATGTTTTTGCACGAACCCAAGGTTCCATAGTTGGTTATATCTTCATCTGTAGTTTTATTTGGCATATCTGTAGTTGCGCTTCTATGATGTTCTTTTGTTGGCTCGCTTGATTTTTCTTTTGCTTGGCTGAATTTTTGTTTCTTGATTCTTGTGCTGGCTCCCTTGATATTTGCTTTTGCTTGGCTGAATTTTGCTTCTTGATTTTTGTGTTGGCTCTCTTGATGTTTGCTTGTGCATGGCGGCTGGCTCGCTTGATGGTTTCTTTTGCTTAGCTGAACTATTTTTTTTTTTTATGTGTTGCCTCGCTTGATATTTGTTGCTGCATGATAATCCCTTCTGCTTCCTTTTATTTTTGTAGTGTTGGTTTATTTTGTTATGATATTTCCTGTGTTTCTTTTTTTCTTTTTTTCTCTCTTTTTTTTCTTTTTTTTTCTTTTTTTTCTTTTTTTTTAAGAAAAATTTCCAGTTTGATTGGAGGATGTTTACATCCTCGGGCCCCTCCTGTAGGATCCTTCTGTGCTTAACCTGAAACTTAACAGACTAATACAAAATAGATTAGATAGCATAATCACTAGAGAAATCAATAAATTAACTGAATAACTTAGCAAATATAGACAAAACCATAACCTGTCAACCATAGGTCGTGACCGTTGTTGAAGGAGAAGTTGTCATTAATCCGATCCATCTTGTGCACTGTCATCCATGTTTTTCATAGGATCCCTCCAGCAAAGCTCAATTAACCATTGGCGAAGAAACCGTTAGCTTCGCCACCCAACCATAGGCTCATGCTTTCAGTCGCATGGCCACCCCCGAGCTTCGGGTCGTAGAGCTCACACACACCATTCAAGAAACTCCTCAATGGGTTTCCCCCCCACAAGAATTTCTAGCCAAACCCCAATAGCAGCAAGTCACTCACTTTTTCAAGATTACGATAACCATCCAAAAACTGGGTCCTTTACCCATCCCCAAAGCCTTCCTTAAATAGGAAATTCCCCTGCAACACATGTCGCTTCATACAAAATACCCCATTTCTTAATATTCAAAAAGTAGTTTATCTCACAAACCCATGTGTCAAGTTTCCTAGAAGAATGCACCTACTTTCCTAGATTTACTCAAGTTTGTCTCTAATATGCTCACTCTAAATTTTATTTTGTGGGTGCATGGGGTGTTTGCTAATAAATCAATCCTAGGATTCCATTTTGATCCTAATATAATTATTTCTAATATTTTAAATACTAAAAAGTATTTACATGTGCAAATGCCTAAAAATAATTATTTCTATTATTTTTAATACTAAAAAGTATTTTCATGAGCAGGCGTTCTAAATGCAATTTTATATGGTTTTTATGCATAAAGTTTACCAATTCATCCCTTCTAGGACCTAGGTGCCACACCATTGGGCCCATCTATCCTTTATGCTCATCTTTCAACATGGTGCCACTCCATCGGGTCCATTTATCTGTCGTATCCATTTCTCGACAAGGTACCACATCGTCGGGTCCTTGGTCCATCCTTTCCGTTTCTTGGCAAGGTACCACACCGTCGGGTCCTTTTGTCGATATATTTTCATTTGACTTGCAGGAAATTCATGTAGGGATTTAGGATCCGTTACCTTCAATCCTTTGTCTACACGCTATTGGGGACTAATGGCGCCAAGGAGTAAGTCTGTTCTTACTGCATGCCCCCCAACTCGTATGTGACCAACTCCATCATGGTCCACATTGCACGACTTCACGCGACCCTGAGTAAGCGGATAAGGGATTTTGAACTCAGTCGTGGGATCCGTTGGAAGTTGACACCGTCGTCATCCTTTCGTATGTGATTTATTCGTACTCTACGACCCTTCAATTCCTTTGTGTGTCTGTCGGTGAACCGTTTCACTTGTCTCTACACACATATTAGAAACATATATTAATAGTCCTATTCTCATTCATCATTTTTCAATCCATAAACCCGCTAATCGTTAAGCAAATTACAGTTTACTCATAACATCATACATTCCATTAATTAAAAAAGCATTTCATCAATAAGTATTTCTTTTGTTCTTATCTCATAATTCATCATACAACTATTCGTTAAGCATCATATTCACATAGCACATTTTTCACAATCAAGGCTAAGATGTAATCAATCAATTATCTCACTCCACACATATCATTTAATTCATTAATTCATTTATCAATTATTATCGTCATTCACATCTTCACGTTTTCCTCAATCATTTAAGACATATCAAGGCTCAAGAGACCACTTTATCGAAGTTGTTCAGTCGGGTCACTCGACAGGTTCCCTTAAGGTCCACAGTCATTTTTAGGCTCATTACATACACTCCCCTCTTATATAGAACTTCATCCCGAAGTTAATTTTGTTCTCGTCCTTCCGACACTAGGCTTAACTTTAATTTCTTATTCTCATCTTCTTGTCATTCTCTTCTATTTTTCTCCAATTATCAAGGCCCTAAGCACTAGTGGTTCTAATCGTAAGTTTTATTTTTCACCCAACATGGTTCCAATACATCCTCATGAACTCAATCGTAATTTCGTATAATATCAATCCGATAATACATTCAATAATTTCCAGTCCCAACTAGATTTCCTATATCTCTTATTCATTCATGAAGGTCTACGATATCCAAATTATCAATAAGCGGCATTGCGTCGATGGCCAACCAATAATTTATCAAAACATAACAAATCCAAGCAAGGATTCAAATCTATTTGGTTATCCTCCCTTCAAGACGAGAAGGTAAACATCATAAAATATCCGGTAAGATATAATCACAGTTTTAAAAAAACAGGAGAGACCCTCAAATAGTCCAAAAACCAAATTCCATAAGACTACTTCCAAAACCCCTAAATGTTTCGACAATGTTGGTTCTCAGCATTAGATTTTTCTAACAAATATTTTGAGTGAATTCCTCCTTGGACTGTGGTTTCCTATATAATTTGAGCATGTGACCATTTAACATCATTGGAAATTATGTTTGGTCTATGGTTTTGATCCTCACCATGCTCCATTTTCGTAGATTGTATCAATGATGTATGGTCCCATCCATTGGGTTGTAAGTTTCCCTTGGAATATCTGAAATATTGAATCATATAACAATTCTTAATCTCCTTCTATGAACTTCTTTTCCTTTATATTATTGTTGTGCCATTGCTTCCTTTGTTGTTGAATGATTTCAGTGTGAGCCAGAGCTTGTTGGTAGTGCTCATCCAGTTAGTTTAATTGGAGCATACGCTGTCTTCTTGGATTGTTGAAAGTTGCATGTTTAACTGGGCTTCTATTCTCAATGTATTGATCTCAAATTCGATAGGGAGCATCACTCTTTTTCCATATACTAGCTCATAGGGGGTAAAACCTGTTGTTGTTTTCCAAGTTGTGTTATAAGCCCAGACTACTTCATTTAACCGGTTTGCCCAATCCCTTTTATGAAATTGAATTGTCTTTGTTAGAATCTTCTCAATTTCTTTGTTGGTTACTTCAGCTTGTCCATTGGCTTGTGGATGGTAAGAGGAGGAGCTTCGGTGCTTTACTTTATTTCTTCTGAGTAATTCCTCAATGAAGTTTGATGTAAATTGTTTTCCTTGATCAGAAACTAATTCTCTAGGAACTCAAAATCTGTGGAATATCTGTTTTGTGAAGAACTTTGCTACATTTTTTTCATTGGCTGCTGCGAGTGCTGCAACTTCAACCCATTTAGTTAGGTAGTCCATACAAACTAGAATGTATTTTTTCTAATTAGAAGGTGGATTGAATGGGCCGACTAAGCCAAACCCCCATTTTTAAAATGGTTCTAGCAAAACTTGAGGGTGTAGAGGCATCTATTCTCTTTGTGTAGGCTTTACCATTCATTGATAGTCATCACAACGTGACACATATTCATGAGAGTCCTTGTGTAGTGTTAGCCAGTAGCATCCAATCTGCAAAATTTTATAAGTTGTTCTCTTCGCTGCATAATGGCCTCCACAAGGCTCATTGTGAGTCGCATGGAGTATGCCATGGACTTCATCTTCTCGGATGCATCTTCTTAACGTATGGTCTGGTCCTTGTTCAAAAATCATTCCTTGTATCCAAGTATAGGTTTCACTTTGCCTGATGATCCTTCTCTTTCCTTTGTAGTTATAATGAGGTGGAAACTTACATGATACCAAGTAGTTTTCTATATTGGAAACCATGGGGTTTGTGTCGAGATTGCAAAGAGGTGTTCATCGAAGAAGTGATCATTTACCAATCCATTGTCCTGTACATGGGTTATCCTAGACAGAAAATCTGCCACCACATTATGCTTTCCTGGCTTGTCAAGGATTGTTAAGTCGAATTCTTGTAAGAGAAGCATCCATCTAATAACTCTAGCACTTGTATTAGGTTTATTCATGAGGTACCTGATTGCAGAATGATTTGTGTGAACAAATACTGGATACCCTATGATGTAGTGTCTAAACTTGTTTATGGCGTGTACAACAGCCAAAAATTCCTTCTATGTTACCGTATAGTCCAATTCTGCCCCTGCCAATTTTTTGCTGATGTAGTAAATTGAATATGTTTTTTTCTCTTCTTCCTGCCCGAGGACTGCTCCAATAGCCTTGTATGATGCATCCAAATGGATGTGAAATGGTAGTTTCTAGTTTGGTCCTTAGGGGACTAGGGCAGTTGTCATTTTCTCTTTAAGGTGTTCAAATGCTTTCATGCAATGCTCTATCCAAATAAATTCGGTATCTTTTGTTAAGAGGGAAAACATAGGTGCAACGATTTTGCTAAAACCCTCTATAAATTTTCTGTAGTATCCTATTTGTCCTAGGAAACTGCAAACATCCCTTTGTTTTCCTAGTGGAGGTAGTGTTTTAATAACAGAGACTTTTGCTTGATCTACCTCAACTCCTCTTTGAGATATGTGGTTTCCCAAGACTATCCCTTCTTGCATTAGCATTCGACATTTATCATTGCTGAGGCATAGACTCATTTCGATGCATTTATTTAGGACCAATTCTAAATGTTGTAACACTTGATTAAAATTATGTCCATATGGTGTGAAGTTGTCCATGTAGACTTCCATCCGGTCATTGATAAACTCGAAGAATATACTCAAAATAGCCCTTTGAAAGGTTGTTGGAGCATTACAGATTCCAAAGGGAAGTACTATGTATGCATATGTGCCCCATGGGCAGGTGAATGTTGTTTTATCTTGGTCATTTGGGTAGATTTGGATTTGGTTATAACCACTGAATCCATCCAGAAATGAAAAAACTTGTTTCCAGCCAGAGTATCCAACACCTGATCAATGAATGGTAGAGGAAAGTGATCTCTTTTGGTTGCCTTGTTAAGTTCCCTATAGTATACACAGATTCAACACTTTCCTCCCTTCTTTAGAACTATCACTAAGGGTGAGACCCACTCACTATCTGAGATTGGATAAATGAAACCTACATCCAGAAATTTTTGCAGCTCTTGCTTAACTATATTGTTTAACGCCGGATTCATCCTTCTTTGGGGTTGTCTTATCGAAATAGCACCCTCTTTGATATAAATATAATTTTTGCAAATGTCCGGGTGTATCCCTTTCATATCTGCGTAGTTCCACGCGAAAGCTCTGCTATTTTCTAAGAGTAATTTTATTAATTTATGTTCTTGTTCTTCCTCCATATTTGCATTAATATTGACTGTCTTCCCAGGAAAGATTTCCACGATTTTTACCTATGGAAATTATTCCTCAATGAAGAATACCTGCTTCCACATTTCGTCAGTGTTGCTTTGAGAGTGTATATTTTCATGTTGTTGACCTGTTATAAATATTTCTTCAAGCATATCATGATCAGGATGCATATTTTGAATAAAATTATCTAAATAAGCATCTTCATCTTTAGCTTTTAGGGTTAGGGAAGTTCTTATGCTGAGGACTAGTTGCATGTTTTGGTCATCCATGTCATCATAATCATCCATCTAATGTTGATGTTCTGTGTCTGTAGATCATTTTGCTGGTGGGTATATTGTGATCTTTTTTCTTGCTTGTCCACTAGTAATTTTCATATTTCCAGATCGACAGCCTATATAGGCATCTATTGATTCTAGCCATGGCCTTCCCAAAATGAGTGGGTATCCATTGAGTTTTCTTTTGACTTCAATGACTATGAAGTCTGTTGGATATTCCAAAGACTCAATGTTGATAATTACATCCTCAAGGATATCTTCCGGCTTAATAATGGATGTGTCAGCTAGTTGTAGCACCGTGCTTGTCAGTCTAAGAAATGGTTGGCCTAGGGATAGCATCATATCCTTTGTCATAACATTTATTGTAGACCCTAAGTCGATTAGGATGCTTGAAATCGGTTTTTTGTTTATGGTTACATTGACAATCAGGATCCCTGGGTCAAGGTACTTTGGGTTGACAGAAATCCCCAACATAAGGTATGCTAGTTGGCCTATCACATTTATGGTTGGGGGATCCCTTTTCCTCAGCCCGGATTTCTTCAAGAAGTTTTTTTAATGAATTTGTTACAGATTGGGATGTCTCGGATTTCCTGTAAGAGTGGGATTTGGATATTTAAGTGTTTCAATTCATTTAGTATGATGTTTTCTTCTTCCTCTTTATTGTTTTGTTTCATCTTTTCGGGAAATGGAGGACTGAGAAGGTTATTTTCTGGTATTTGGGGTATTACTTCAGGGTGCTGATGTTCTGGAGATGCAGCTTGCTCGAAATATGTGGCTTCTTGATTATGTGGATAATGGGGACCCTGTAGCATTTTACCATATCTCAGGTTGATCTTGTTCAAATCCAGTGTGTCTACAACATATGCTAGAAACTGCATTACTTCATTGTTGAAGGGTTGTTGACCTATCCTATTGTTATTTGGATTTGGGAAAGGATGAGAAGGGATTGTAGGTGTTATGGGGGGTTATTGATTCTATGGAGGAGGAATTATAAGTGGTTGTTGTAGTGGTGCTCTCCAATTTGTGGGAGATGGATATGGATTTGCATAGTTGATTTGTGGTTGTGAAAAAGGTGGGGGATATGGGTATGGATGGGAAAGTATGGTTGTTGGTAAGGAGTTGGATTTTGCTACCATTGGCTTGGACCTACTTGTGGAGGTCATGAAATTTGTGTTGACGGATTCCAGTTTTGCTGAGGATTCCCTTGGTTAACATAGGCTTGATTATTATTTTGGAAGGGTCTAGCAAAATTGTTTCTTCGTTGGTTGACAAAACAAAGTTGTTCTATTGAATTTTCTGAGGTAGGATCTTGTATGGATTCCTTGCATGATGGTAGTAAAGGGAATTTATCTGTGGTATGGTTGTCAGTATAGAGCTTGCAAACTTCTATTTTATTTAATGGGCATTGCCCTTTTTCATGTTTCTTTCTACATCCTGGGCAGAATACTACTAGCGCTTGGTTGATCTCATCCTGATTCCTTTTTAGTTGGAGTGAATATAATTGCATAGCCAATGATTGAAGGATATATGTTTTCATATCATCCAGGAGATGCCCCAAATCGAATTTTGTGAGGCTTGGGCTTGAAAAGGATGATTCCCCAACAATTGGATGTATGTCTCTTGTCCCATTTTTTCCTTTTGTGGACCTAGAATAATTTTTAAAGATTTGCAGAATTTGATCATAAGTTTTCTGAAAGATGTTTCAATCACCTAGAAGTTTTAAGACTTCAAGGTATTCTTCTTTGATTCACCTAAGAAGTACTAGTTTTAATGATTCCTGATATATGGTACAGTGAATAGCTCTTTTATAGCTAAGTTGGAACCGTTGTGCATAGTCTTCTAGGGATTATTTTTCTCCCTGTTGCATCCTGAAAATCTCATCCCTGGTGTATTTTGATTTACAGTAATCTCTATATTTTTCCAGGAAGGCTTGTTTCATATGATCCCATGTGAAAATGTTGTTTCCTTCCAAACTCATAAACCATCTAAGTAATAACTCTTTCAATGTGGAAGGAAAGAGTCTTAATTTTTGTGCATCAGTGGTATAACCAAAGGATCTACAGATTACTTCGAATTTGAATAGGAATGTGTCAGGATCTTCTGAGGTTAATCCATGGAAGTTTGGTATATTATTGGGATTGATATTTTTCATTCTAGCATCCCCAAGAGGTACACTGATAAGGAAGGTAAACAGTTCTTTGTGTTCATCTTCCTCATCCGCCATGGTAGTGTTTGAACTAGAGCTAGAGAAGAAGTTATCGAAGTCTGGGTTATAGCTGGGATCAGTTTCTTCGTTAGTGTTAAGAAATTCGAATTGAAGGATTTCAAAACTATTATTTCTCATAGGGCGGTTAGGCAAAAAAGTCCAAATTCATCCCTCCTTAGCCGAGGCATTCATGGTATTTTTAGATTTTCAAGATTTTATTTTGATATATTTTTTTATTTTTAACAAAAAGATGTCTCTTATAGTTTAAGCACCTCCCCAGAAACGGCACCAAAAAGTGGTGGGATCTAGAAATTTCTACCTTTTTACATGTATTCGTTGGAGAAGTTCACTTTAATTATCAACTAGGGAACGTACAAACTTTAGAGGTGCTAAGCACTATATGTGCACTACGTTGAGAGGATCTTCGTCGTTGGGTGTTTTTTGTGTCTAAAGAAATGTTGGAGATGTGTTCTAATGAGGATGGAGTAATCTAGAGGTTTATCACAATCAATTGAGAAATAAAAAAGTATAGAACTTATTCTAAGAAAGCAGGAAACTAAATCTAACAAAGCAGGAAATTAATCTAATAAAAAATGAAACTTTTATTCTATGAAAGCATAAAACTAAATCCAAGTAAAGGAGGAAATTAATCTAATAAAACATGAAACTTTTAATCTATGAAAGCATAAAACTAAATCTAAGGAAAGAAGGAAATTAATCTAAGAAAACATGAAACTTTTAATCTATGAAAGCAGAAAACTAAATCTAAGGAAGCATGAAACTTTTAATCTATAAAAGCAGCTAACTAAATCTAAGAAAGTAAGAATTTAAATCTGAAATTAAATCTAAGAAAACAGGATATTTTAAGCTTTGAAATCCAAAGTACATCTCTTCTTAAAGCGTGTGAATCTGACCTAATCGAACCAGAGATCTTTCAAGTTGGAACGGGAAATCTTCATTCAAAAGCACGGATCTAGTCTGGTCGGTATAAAAAAATGGCAATATAAATATGGGAATCGCAGTTTATGGATGGTGGTTACAGGACTACAGATGCAATGTATTGGAACAACAGACACAATATTAACGAACTACAGAAGAAATACGTTTTGCGCGCAACATTGAATATGACCATCGAATAAGTATTAAAATTAACCCACACATACATATACTTGGAATGAAAAAAAAATGCATGAAAATATGAAAACAAAGAGACATAAATCCTGAACTACACACTGAGGGGTCCCTCCCCAATGCGCATCATAGGAGGAGAATAAAACTTATAAACTCATAGATTTAGAATAATGTTGGTTCTTCATTATAAATTCATAAGTTCCATCATAACTGTAGAAATCGTAAACTGAGTATCTGCACTAGAAAAATGCCAAAGATTATCTTCAAAAATGTATGATAGACCCACTGCTACTTAGGTATCTATATTTATTACAAACTTCTACCCTAGTTTTACATTGAAAATCAAGATCCTGAATAGTAGGATTATTTCCTACAAATTAGGAGAAAATAGGATCATTGTGTCTCTTGTGATATTCAATCTAGAGCTCGGCATTGTTATTCTTCTAGTTCACCTGTGCTCTGTCCACACATGGATTTATTCACATGATTAGTAAATAAAAACGCTAAAACACAAGAAAAGATAATTACTAAATTACTTCGTTTAATTATCAATCAAAGTGCATTCTTCCCTACAGAAAGGGGTGCTTTCTGATCATTTATTCGCTTATGTGTGGCATAAAGGAATCTATGGAATACCTATATCATGGACTCATCAACCCCATTCTGCAATGCAGTGGTCAGGTTCTAGGAAGTAACCAATATTTTTGGAACCAATCTACAAGACCTACGTTTGATCCAGCTAGGCCACCACATGGACCTCATTCCAATGGTATGATGGATTCCATCAACCAACTTGAACAGATTACCCAACATTTGGGACAAATTTATATTCATACTTCACAACCTATAGTTGGCCAGGTAATGCAGGAACCTACTAATCCTTCCAACACTTCTAACATCTTCATAGTCTCATCGATAGACCTTAGAGGAAAGAAGAAGAAGTATAAGGGTAAGCAAAGTGCTAATCCTCCCCAAAATTCTGAAATCCTTATATTCCAATCCAAAGACCTTAGGGAAAAGAAGAAGAAGTACAAGAGTAACAAAAATGATAACTCTGGGAATATATATGCATTGAACATGACTCAATGCGCTGGGAAACAACAACCCACTATCTTGACACCGGTACCCTCGCTAGGGGGAAACCAGCCAACACCCCCGCAAGGAGGTAATGATCCCAATGCCAATGTATTCATGTGCGATCATGAGGTGAACATTCAAACAAGACTTGGTTCTTATGATGTCTCTCCTAGTACATCAGATCAATCGGTATCACAGCCAAGTGGTTCTCTCTCCATTGAGAAACCAACCATATATTTAGTACCACACCCCCCCAAAGGTGTTATACGTAGAACAATGCATAATACTAACATGCAAGATGCTCAGAACATTCATGTTCTTGAGGACCTATCTCTAGTTCCATGTTCCATGTCGTCATTGGAGGTATTGCAACATCGTCCTACGAAAAGAAAGGAACTATTGTCTATAATTGGCACTGTTGATCCATCCAATGTGACTTCGATCACATCATACATAGACCATTCAACATGTAGGATCCCTTCCAAAATTGCTTTTCAGATTAATGTAACGACTCATGGTAAGAACATTTTTTGAACCATAGTAGATTAAGGGAACTCATATTGTGTAATGTCATTTAAATGTTGGAAAGCATTTAGATCAACCCTATCTGCCGTAGAAGTTTTATACCAAGCTAATTGAATAGGTTCCATAGATTTAGATCAAAATCTTCCCTATATGGAGGAATATGATATGGTTACTTGGCCCATTTGGGCTGTGATATCTCTCAGCTCACATGATTTCTTGGATTACATTCTATCATCAGATCAAGACAACCCTGAAGTTGTAAACATTTGGTTGCACCCACCTAAGGACATATTTTGTGGGGCCACTGGGAGCATAATTGGTGTAAATCTACCCAAGTATAGGAGCATGATTTGCATGTTCCTCGATCCGATCTAGTATATTTGGAAGCTTGCATATAAGTTTAGGCTATCCCTTTGTAAAGATGCATTTGAACCTTTTGTAGCCCAAACTTGCCATAGGGTCGAACCTGTTGGAAATTGGTATGTCATCCTTCATATCTTTATTTTCCACCATTCCGATAGAAGAGCCTACTAAACATGGGATACCCTATTCAGCACCCCATTTTCGTTTTGGTGCCCATGCTGAGTTATTCTCATAGGCCCGGGAGCCCTATTAGTCCCATCGTGACTTGGAGTTTGAGACCACATATTTCTCTTTCATACATTTCTGGCCATATCCCGATGGGTTCCACATTTTTTGTCATTTTACATAAGCATGTGTTAAAATATACACTTGAACATCCATGCAAATTGGTTCATTGCTTATTGCTTATGTTGCGTATTTTCTTTTGCAGTCACTTTTTGTTACATTATGCATATAAACCATTGCTTCTGTATATTTGACCCATACCCATAGAGGAAACATCTGTAAGAGTGTACATAATTATCTCAACACTTGTTTGAAATATGTATCTTTTCCTTAGACTGACCCATGCCCTTGAAATTTAAGCACATGCCCTTGAGACACTTGTTTCCTCTAATGTATCATAGCATGCTTTATTCTTTTTTCAAGCTAATAAATGAAAAAGGTTAAAAATTGGAAAACACAAAAATCCAAAAAAGAGAGAGAATTGAATCATTTCATATTATGTCCTTGAATAAAATGGCAACAATGAGTCTTTGTTTCCCTTGAACATGGAACATAATTTGGTATCCACTGTCAGTACACCATCTACATTTTCCTTAGGAAACTGTACCAGTATTTTGAACAAATATACACCGATGGGTTATCCTTCCCGTCACCAATGGACATTTCGTTAATGCATCTGGAATCGGCGGATTTCATTAAGTTCGGTTACTCAAAGTCCTATGTTGCCAAGTGTCTATTCTGTGTTGTGTTATGTGTTCAAGGGAAGTTCAAATAGAGTCGACCATTCCTCAAATATTCCTGACCAATCACGTCAGCCTTCCTTGTGTCAGTATACAGTGTTGGATCTCGCAGTTCTACCAAATTATATCAGACTATTTATCTTTGTTTCGTATCAGTTGATGTGGGATGCATTAATTCCCTCCTTCTAATGGATCTATTCCTATCGACACCAAATCATCATCTAGGAAATGGATCTAGAAACCCAGGAGTACCTTGGATCTTGCAGTCATTAGTGGCATGTTTCCTCGCAAATGAAAGTGGGTATACGTTAATGACCCTTGATTGTTTGATTCTACAAGTGTTTGACTTCAGAACATCTATTCACACTTGCTAGTTTGTACTCAGTACCTTAGAGTCCATCATCATTATCAGCGGGTCGCTTCGCATCTGTTAGCGATATACATCAATGACCAATAATTAGATGGTGTTTTATTATGTTCAACATCATTTCATTTATTCGCATGATATAAAATCGTACTATCGTTGGTTTGTATTGAAGACCTTGGGAAAAACTATCACTCATCGATGCACTACCCGAGCTGTGCAAGATTAAACTACCATGTCAGAAGTTCAATGAATACCTTGTTCTCGCACTCATCAAAGTGCATGTTTACACTTCTGGAAAATTTACTTTTGACATGGATCCACTGTGTATTGTTCGTGACCATGCTTTTTTACTGCTGAGCACGGGTATTCCCGCCTCAAGAAGATATTATATATTTGAGAAATTGTTATGTTTAACTTGTAGATGTTATCCTAAATCCTACGCCCATGAGCTTATCCTTTCCTCATCCTTTCTTTGATCAATAAAGAGTATCAGTCTCAAGAGTATCGGTCTGAAGAGTATCAATATAAAAATAATGTATTTCGGCCCTTAGCTCTGCTTTGGACCTCACACATTAGGGGGCATATGTTAACAATCAAATTAACACCCTTAACAAAGTGAGGAGAAGAAGCATATTTTACTATGCGCCCACAACATGAAGACAAAAGACAAGTACACAAGAGAACAAGTCCTCTCTTATCTAATCACTAAATCCACAATAAAAAAGATTGAGTGAAGAAAGAGGTAGCCTAAGAAGACAAGGTTCAGTGATTGAACTACTCATTAAAGTCTCAGATCTAAGCTCCACCCGTCAAATAGTGAGAAGAAATGCACAAAAATGCATTAATTGTACTTAAATTTTCTAATATTGTCACAAAAGCCTAAAAGACTATGGAAAGTGGGTTTTTGAGAAAAAATAATCAAAAAACAAGAAAAGGGATAATCCCACATTGAAAAGAGAAACTTGAGAGCCCATTTCCCAATATAAAACAAAGGCATTTGGGGCATAGTAAGGGGAGGCAAAAGGAAGAGCAAAGGCATGCTAGAAATATTTGGACGATTAGAAAGCTTGGCATCTTCATCAAAGGCAAGGGTGGAGAAAGTATAGCTCATGGAAAAGGAGAAAGGATGCACATCAAGCTAGATTGCAAGTATGTATCTTCTTCTTGAGCATAATATGAAGCAATTCAATTATCTTCTAATTCATAATTTTAAATATGTTAGGGGTTGATAAATGATTGTGGATTTCTGACATTAAATATTCACCTACTTCATAGTAATATAGTTTTTTTAAAGTAGATCTAACACTACCTTAAAAGCTATTATCACCTCTACCGACAATGGTGACATAGAACATGGAGATACACTCATATTTGGATAGAGGGAAGGGTCACCCTACAAAACCTAGAAACCTACCCTACAAAACCCTCTCAATAGGACAACTTTTTCCTCCAATGACAATTTTTCTCTCTATTGCTACACTAAACTCTAAGTTAGGAAACATCTCACATTTATCCATGATCAAATCTTTGAAAAAGGGAAAAAAAGGAAAGGGATAAAATGTGGGATCTTCATGTAGTGAAAAAATGTCAAGATCACAATATGTAGCCTCACACAAACTTATTGTACAACATGGCACATGACCCATAATTTTGAATTTCAAACTGATATGTTTTAACATTGCCAAAAGTGAAGAAGAACCGATTTTTTTATGCATTTCGAAATATATAAATATTCAAAGAAGCGACACATAACCCCCCATAGGATTGTAGAGTGACAAATCATTCATCTTGGGGATTTTCTAATCAAAATACCATGCAAAGGGATGTGACACACAAGTGGGGAAAAGGGTAAAATACTACCATTTGAATTATACCTCACTGAAAAAAAATATTATAAATCTCAATTGGCCAATGACACTTCCCATTTTTATTTCATTAGGATAAAAGGAGAGCTTGAGTCACCATTAAGGATTCACCACCTAGAGAAAAGAGAAACCCTATGAAAGAACTATTGGACAACAATTTGTCAGGTAGGTCACTACTTGACCATTTCATTTGTATATTTAACAAATTCGTATAATAAGCAAGTTACCACAACATCTTCCATAACTTGGATTAATATTTAACCTAGGGTAATGAAGGGTTCATTTCCCCATCTAGAATTACCTAGTTAGATTTCCCCTTCCCCCAATATTTAATCAAACCACCATAGTGATCTAAATAGGCCCACACATCTCTATGGAATTTGTGTATTCCTCGTCATTATGGATAAACATTTGAAATTTTATCAAATTATGAGTTAATTATTTTCTCATGTTATGGCCAAAACAAGATTTTGGTTCTGTACTTTTTTATACTTCGTCATCTATTGATGTGGTAGGATGATGATGTTGCATGAAATGTGGGGGGTGATGTGGCACCATACCCCACCTAGACTCCATGGTACATCTCTTGGTCCTTCCATGTAATCTTCTCCTCAACCCCTATTCATGTCATCTTGCCACAAGAGATTTTTTGCCGCAAGTTTTATCCTTGTGGAAGGAATATTGCAAGTGATCTTTAGCGATAGATCTATGTCCAAAAAGTAATATTGACATTCACGACATGGTTTTCTCTATCACCTTCATTTTACACCATGTTTTGTGAGGGGATATCCATCATAGTTATCAATTTCTCAATCAAACCAGCATAGATCCATCTTAAAAGGGGATCTACCAAGCACTGAGAGGGATCAAATCTCTCATAGGTGAAAAACCTATTTTAGACTTAATGCAATGTTTATGGTTTTAATTTATCTAATTTGTGTAGTTTTATATATGTTGTTCTAAATATTTTAAATCTAATTTGAGCCAACATGTTATTTTTTATAATATTTTATTATTTTTTATAAAGGACACATGTCAGTTAAAGGATGACCACAGAAGGACACATCTCCCCCCTACTGGGTTGTAGAATGTGCCTCTTCGGCGCAATCATAGTCATATGTGTGACCATCCTTGTTATTATCATCTGAGCGCTTTCCTTTGTGTGGACAATCTAGATATGCCAATATGGATATCATGATTTAATCTCAATCATTTGCATTCAGGTCTCTTGTGTTATAGTTCAAGTGATCTCCTTTGCATGAATGGAAAAGATCTAACGATCATGTGGACTCAAATTAATCCTAATTGTTCACAACAATACCCATTGTGTTAATCCTTGATCACTTCTTCTAGTGTAAATGGACAAGATCAATTGATTTGACATGGATTCTTTAATCCCAATCATTTATAGTGACACCCCCCATGTTAAGTATCGATCATATTTATGTGCACAAATGGTTAAGATCTACCCATCTCTTGGACCTAATTTAATTAGCCATTTTTTACCTTACCCCTTTTGTTTTAAAGCATGTTCTCCATTCCATGCATACTGGGTCCCTACTGTTATACCTCAATCAATTCCATTTTCACAAATGTCTCATATTTGAGGATCTAATTTCCACAATGTAATATGGTCCATCCACGAAGGACACCCCTCTGCTAAGATATGATCATGTTGATTTGCATGAATGGTTGGGATTTAAATATATGATCTACTATATCAAATGTCAGTTTTCCATAGAATGGTCCCCACATTAAGGTTGAAGATCCTCCATTTGCATGAATGGTCATGATTTGAGAACCTTGATTACCAAATTTAATATGGGTCATCTGTGGCATAAATTGGATTTCCATCTATCATATTCATAGATGGATACCATACACACATGAAATTCATTGGAATTACCACCTATACACCCAATCCATGTGGATGCTCCACCTCGTACACATTATCCACGTGGAATTGATACAGCCCACATTAATTTTTTGGATTTTCATAAAATATAAACAATTTTTTTTTTGCAATAGGTGGATAATGTGAAATTTACACATGGCATTCTCCATACTAGTAATTTTTCATCAATTAACAAAACTGGAATTTCTTGACATTGGTTCAAATTTCTCACCCAATATTTCTTAGATCTGAGCTCCATAACTTACAATTATTTCCAGTTCTCAAGCAAAACCCTATGTTGGTTCTAAGATATGTCATATAGGCATTTGAATCCATGAATTTTTTCACGTGTATTTTGTCAAATAATTAACTTGCAAAATATATCTTTCCTCAAATTTCACAAAACCAGCTTTGAAACTCAAATTTTTTACTTCATTTACCCTCCATATCCAAAAAAAAGCATTCAAACAATCATTCCATCTTTTAATTACACCCTTGAATTAAAGAAATGGATGATTCAATATGGCTTTCCCCAAGAAGGTCTCCTATGCATTCCGTCAAACACTTCATGTGTGGCCTCAATTCTACCTACAAAATTCAATTGCGGCCCATGCATCCCTAGTGTTGTATCTTGTGAATTTATCAAAACTACTATCTAGCAATTTAAATCCTTGTATTTTATCACATACAACCTTTACCCAATTCTTCTACATAGACATTTAATCATACATTTGACCAACAACTATATTTTTCCCCCAATATGTCATGGAGTGATTTTTTCAAATACTTGAGATTTAACATGTAACTTGTAACACCCTGATTTTGACCCCACTGCATTTAATATGTAAATGATGTAATATTGTTATAAAATCGTGGTGAGGATCTCAAGGCCAAGTCCCCACCATCGATTTATTGTTCTCGTATCGGCAATTAAAGATCTACTCATATGGATCACGTGCTAGCCTAGCACGTTAGAAATTGTAAATACAATGTTAATGTATTTTAATAAAAATACCCACAACTAGATATGCAATGCAACAAGAGTATGGGGGCATTATTTTTACAAGGAATAGGGAGGGAAATATTCAAACCCTTGAACCCAATAGTTTCAAGCCAAGTTTCAATGAGAGAACCCATAAACCATTAACTACCCATTTTGACTTATGCACCCAATCATTTAATTCTTCCAAGAGGTGGTTGAGGTAGTTATTATTTTGGGAAATTGAGAGTATGGATGTCCCAATTTCTTGTATGGGAAAGATATCAATTTTGAAAATCGTGTTTGTATTCTTGGGAAAGAAAACACCCACGAATTTGCTTCCCAAGCCATTATTCATCAACCAATTTGCCTCTCTCACGTAGTTCTAGCTTGTGGGGCATTTTTCCTCCACATTTTTCCTATGTTTCCTTGATTTCTAGCTGGGAAAAGGGCATTTTTGGTGTTGTAGAATGACTAGGAGGAATGGAATTTGATTTGGGGGTCCATAGAGGTTTTTTTTGGCCATTTGAATGCTCATATAACTGTGAGAGAAATTGTTTTCTTTCCCATGGTTGATTTTCCCTTCTCACAACTCATTTTTTTGGGTGCCACAATTTGGGAAATCCATGGGCATCTTGTTTTGTGCATCCCACAGTTGAAATCGTTTTGTATTCCAAAATTTTGTATTTGCTATGTGTGTATGGAGATTGTTGTGAATTGGGTTATGTGTATCCCTTTTTTGGCTTGAACTATGTGTAAGAAAGTAGGATTAGAAGAGGATTAGAATTGGCTCGATAAACCTAGTGAAGAGTGTAACCTCACCAAATATCAAAGGGATTTGGCTACTTTTATATGCCTTCCCTAAAGAGCACTAGAAGGGAAGGTATGGCCTAAGGGACTGTGTAGCGGTGAAGGGAATACTTCCTTGTGTTGGGTGTGTAGGTATTGTGGGTGCCAAGTTAGTTAGAGCTTGTAGAGGTACCAATAGCTCTGTGGTTGAGCTCACTAGCTTAGCAATTCTTTGCTTTCTACTTCCTTAGCAGCCTGATAAACCCAGATGTAGAATGTATTGGTTGGGATTTGTATAGATTTGGTTATGTGATAGTTTTTTTTTTCTTTTCCTTGTGGGAATCATGCCCAGCTCAGGGGTGGCAGTTTTGTTGAGAGATTGATGAGCAAAGCTGGACTATGGTTGGGTGGAACATTGCAATTGTATAGCCAGTTGCTCGGGACAACTTCATACCAAGATACGTATTAAATTGTATTGATTATGCAATGTCTTTATTTGATTATTGTTACAAATATGTTGAATGCATGCTAGATGTGTGTAGAGTTTATTTCCGTTGTGTTTATTTTGATTATACATCAACATACATATGTATTTTATTTGCTATGAATTTGTTAATGATGAATGGGGATGAGAGTCTTGAAGAGCCCATATTTAGTGTCATGTTCCCTTCCTTGAGTTGGACTGATGGGAGGGGACATGACATAACTTATTTCCATTCATATAGTTTTTTCCCATGTGGTCCAATGGGATACAACTTGTAACTCTGATCCAACTCTCTCACATACCCAAAAGCATCTTGACACTATCCATCCAAGGGGTACTCGATTTCAAATATAAAAATTATCATTGATACCAAATTTGTTTTTCATGTATTGAATATAGAAGTTTAACAATATAGTTAAACCATGGAAGTCTAATTAATTATATCCCACTTCCAAAACATATATGCAATTCTACCATGCATGCATGCATGATTATGCTAATTAAATCCATGCACAGATGCATTTTCACAAACATTGAATTAAACAAATACATAAAAGGAAATATTAATCATGACATTCATACAGAATTGAGAAACTTATATTTTTAAAGAGAAATATTCCTTCAACTGGTTACAAGTGAAAAATGTTCCTCCCAACTATAAGCACTATGTAACACTAGTTCTTTCTATGTCAAATGCCACCCCTAAGACGGGGCTATCAATCCACAATGGTGAAGCTACCCAAGCCTTCTACTCAAACACAACTCATACAACCCTCTAGTGCTAGAACCCCCTCTATAGTTGTCCCAATCCACTAGCACTCCTCCCCCATCATCCTACCCTACACAAGGAATGTGATCCCCTTCTTTGCATGCAATCCCTTGTGCTATACCAATTCCCTTCCAGTGCTCTAACATAGGTATTCTAGCTGAATCTTTGTTTTGGGACTCCAGGTATCTCAGTTTCATGCAAGGTTCATCTCACAAGGACACCACACCCATTAGCACCAATTTCCTAGGGTAATTGGCATGAGCAGTATGGTAGCTATGGATTTCCTCTCTCATGTACCAGAATATAAGATGGTGAAAGTGATGTGTAGAATGATACTCTAAAATAAATTCCCAACCTAGGATTTTGTATGCATGTTTAGGAATTTCCATGTGGCACTCATGAGGATCCCACTTTGTTTCCTCTTCTGATCCTAGCTTAGGATAATATAATCAATAAAGGTTAATTAAGCCCCCCTCGTGAAAATGACTTTAGTGACCTTAGGATAAACTCACTATGTGATTTTTTCAAGTAAGGATGATGAATTAGGTTAATAAGTCACCAGGGTCATCTCCCCCTTAGTATTCCTTTCACTTCCCCCAGTTGTGTAATCATAGTCCCCCATCTCTTATCCTTCTTTATTTGCAATCATCATAGATTTTATATTAAATATCAAGAATAAATATTTACAACATCTTTGGTCATCCTAAGCCATTTGATCCCAACCAAATCAAATGGTGTAGGATGACCAAAGGTTTCTATGTTTAATCATATAATTTAAGTGGAGGAAAATAAATTTACAAGGATTCCCCTAGTAACAACGACCAAATCAGGAAGATCCCAACACGAAAATTAGTTGGTAGAATTGCCTAAATTGTAGTCTATAGAAGTGTCCTTAGTGATGGATTGGGCCCAAGTCCCCTAAAAGGGGGCACCTGAGAGGGTTACATCCTCATGGATCCCATACCTTGTCACACCACGAGGGATTGTCAGCAAGTCATGTTGTTTGGGAATGTAACCCAAATTGGGTGGTAACTGGTAAATTTCATCCAAGTCTAAATATGGGTGAGAGATTGATAGAAAACAAGTACCATGATGGAAAGACAAGAAGATGAAAACCATTTCACATCAATGAAAGGATACAAGTAACCATTGTAACCATTTCAATATTGATGATAGCACTGAAGAAAAGTGTTGGAAACTACATCTAGAGTTGAACCATAAGAACCTCAAGAAGGATGCCAAGAAGAAGAACATTCTAGCCATAGATTCAAGCAAGTAGGTAGAGAGAATATCATATGTGGATGAGAATATTGTCTACACTTAAGTGTAGAAGGAGGTGAATGTGGGAATCCTTCATCATAAGGAAGAGAAGGAGATGAAAAAACACTTCCATATCAAGATCCAGGTCAAGAAGACCAAGGTATATGTTGTATTCAATTCTAGTTCACAGGACAATCTCATAGTATTTGAATTGGTCAACAACATTGGATTGGAGTTTCACGATCATCCTATCCCTTATCCCATGGGATGGGTAAAAAAGGATTCAAGGATAAAGGTCATGAAATAGTGTAAGATCAAATTTGTTGTATGTGCATATTTTATTGATGAAGTGGAGTTAGATGTAGTACCCCTTGGAATTTGTAGTGTATTTTTTGGAATACCCTACATGTATATGAAGGAAGCGGTCTCCATGAGGAGAGAAAACCAATATCGCTTGATCATGGATGGGAATTCATTCATCATCAATGCACATAAAGGTAAATAAAAAATCTCTCCAGTAAGTGCCAACCAAGCCAAATTTTTTATTATCTCAAATAAGAAATGTGTTTTGCTTTTCTTATAATGAGGGAATTTGTTGGGTAATGAATTGGTAAGAGTAAAGGCATCCCTAGAGGGATGTAGTAGAGAGAAAAAACATCAGTTGGAGGATTTTCTATAGGCATACATAAGATGTTTCCAAGATCCTAAATGGGTACAACTTAAGAGGGAAGTAGGGCATGAGATATAGTTTTTTTTTTACTCCCCATTACCAAATATTGGTATATATAGACAATATGTTCTAGATGCATATGAAGAGATTTGACCAAGCACCTCACATTGAGGATCTCCTATTATCATCATACCAATGAAAGATGGGACTTGGTGAATGTGTATCAACTACATATATTTGAACAATATTACACTTAAGAATTGATACCATCTTCCTAGGATTGATGGTTTTTGAGACCAATTACATCATGCCAAGTACTTCACCAAGTTGGATCTCAAATTGGGATACCACTAGGTACGTGTCAAAGAATAATACACATTGAAGACTACCTTTAAGACGAGGCAAGGTTTGTATGAATGGTTTGTTGTTCCTTTTGGTTTATGCAATGCAAAAACTACATTTATGAGACTAATGAATGATTTTGTGTGCCCATATTTAGATTCATTTATTATAGTGTATTTGGATGATATATTGGTTTATACCTCTACATGGGAGGAGCGCATTTTACATCTCATCCATGTGTTAGAGACTCTGGAAAAACACTAATTGTTGGCTAATATAAAAAAATGTGAGTTTTCTTAGCAGTCATTAGTGTATTTGGGGTATGTGATCGGTGGAGGGGAAATCAAGATAGATCTTGCAAAGATGGAGGCCATTATAAAATGGCTAGTTCCTACTAATACCACTAAATTTAGGAGCTTTGTTGGGGCATCATAGTACCTACATAAGTTTATCTCTTCATCTTTAATGATAATTGCACCACTCCACACCATAACAATGAGCAATAAGAGTTTATAATGGGGAAAGAATTATTAGAAAGCTTTCAATGTGCTAAAACAAAACATTTTTCAAGCACCAGTTTTTGCACTACCTAACTTGAAAAATCCTTTTTAAGTGGAGATAGATGCAAGTGATTATTCTATGGGAGGAATTTTGATGCAAGGACATAATCCAGTATGCTATCGTTCTAGAATGTTTCATGGGGGAATCTTAAACTACCCTACCTATGATAAGAAACTATATGCCATGGTCAATATATTAAGAAGAAGAAAACACGGATGGACAAGGAAACTATTAACCCCCGAGATCACCAACCACTGTAGTATTTGTAGGTCTAGAGTAAGCTCCAACAAACCAAAAATTACAAGTGGATGGGGTTTTTGCAATAGTTTCATCAAGTATAAGAAGGGAAGCACTAATAAGTCGGTAGCAAAATTTCATTCAAGGCCACCCACATCCAAGATTATAGTTTTGTGAACTCTTATGCACATGTAACCTTTTACCCATGATACATACAAAGAGGAATACACATAAGATGAGGACTTCAAGGAAGTGTTTCACAAGTTATAGGGACAAATTCATGTAGACGAAGGTGACACTAAGTTTGACTATCATATCTAGAATTAGGTACACTATAATCTAGACAAACTCTGTGTATTGCAACTTATCAAAGAGGTGCACAACTCCAAAGTTGCATGGCATTTGGGTGTTGAGAAGACAATTCCTAACTTACAAAGATATGTGTATTAGCCCAGAATGGAAGAATATGTAGCATGATATATTAGAGGATACATAATTTGTTGTAACAGCAAGCCCAATAATAGAAAGCAAGGTTTGTACCATCCCTTACATGTACCCACTCAACCTTGGGTAATTACATTTCCATGGAATTTTTGGGTGGTTTACCAACCAATAAGAAGGACGTGACTATTTATTTGTGGTAGTTGCATATTCAACAAGATGTGCATTCTTATGCCATGTAAAAATACCATCAAAGGACAAGAAGCAACAAACATGTTCTTTGAGGAAGTCTAGTTGCAATTTGGGATACCAAGGAGCAGCATCTTAAATAATGATACCATATTTCTCAGCATCTTTTGGACTACACTTTGGGAGAATATGGAAATAAGTTGAAGAGGTCTATAACATTCCATCCATAGTCAGATGGCAAGACATAAGTAGTGAACGGGACTTTGCTATATATTTTGAGGGGTTACAATTAGAATCATCTGAAGACTTGGGATGAAAATCATATCTATATTCAAGACTCTTATAAAAGATCAATCCACACTTATGTTATTCAATCCCCTTTTCAGATTGGAAGATAGAATTAGTCAACAAGACTTTGGTATAGATTTTGATGGGTTACAATCAAAATCATCCGAAGACTTGGGATGGAAATCATATCTATATTCAACACTCTTATAATAGAACAATCCACACTTCTACTATTCATTTCCCTTTTCAAACTTGCTTTAGGTATTTGCCTCCTTTTCCCTTGCATGTTGTATATGGGAACCAAGGAGGAGTGAGAGAATACATCACATGAGAAGCATTGAAATCAAATAAATTTGTTGAAAATATTAGACAAATCCATTTGCAGGTACATGATATATTGAGGAAGTCATAGGAAAAGTATAAGGCCATACATGTTCAACATAAAATGGAGGAATCATTCAAAGTAAGCAATATAGTTTGGTCACATATGAATAAGGAAAGACTATAGGGTCCTGGTGAGAAGATCAAATCTCTGCGGTATGGTCCTTTTGAGGTATGGGAGAAGATGGGATATAACGCTTACATACTCAATCTACCCCCATACATGCACATTTACTCAGTAGTGAATGTGGAGATTTTGAAACTATATGAGCCTTCTATGTTAGATCAAGAGTAGGAGGAGGTCCTACCTACCATAGAGTAATTAACACCTAATGCTTAAGTAGAGTTGGAAGAAGACACAATTTAGTAGAAGAAGTCCATAACTACGAGACAAAGACAAGATGACCTTTGGCATATTGGGTTGAAAGGACAAGTTCTAGGAAAAGCGAAATGGTACTCCAAGGAGAAGGTAGATGAAAAAATTCCTCACCTCATTAAGTAAATATTTTTGGGGTAAAAAGGATCCCTTAATGGGGACATATGATCGGGTTGGGATCATAATATAATTTGTCATCTATTTAGGTACTTTCTAGGTTGAAATTGGAGTAAGAAAAATTCTAAAACCTTCTAGATCCATTTTGAGGCATCAAATGACTTTTTTGGTCTAAGCCTCTTATAGAAGGAAGATTCCATATTATACGCGCCGAGAAATTTCCAACGATGCAAGAATCTCCTAAATTGGATCTTGTATGGAGAATTTATGCTTCCCATAAGTTGACTAACCTTGATAACCACCCTAATACAAGTGTATGTGATGTCATCCCCATTATTCCAATGAGTGGGGATACCCACGTGTGGACTTTCAAGAATATTCTAGAAGCTCCAAACCTTATTCATAATTTAGGGTTGAGGAAGTAAAAAAATTCTAACCATAGAGAGCTATCAAGCTATGTTAAATATTGAGCCATTAGGAGGAGAAGGGGTTACTTTCTTGAGCATTGTGCTTGTTCCACGACTAAGAAAAACATCTAGGAGTGGTATTATGAGATAATAACAAAGGAAGGGGAATATTTTGTAGCAGTCATTCATGCCATAATGTCTAAAGGTAACTCCATAGTGAGTGCCCATTCCTTTGTATGTGCATTTTGATAACTACAACAAAGAGAGATCAAATCATAGGCCTCACCTTCTAGCTGGGTTTTCTCCTGTATTGGGTTTCCCAAGAAAATCTTATGTTCATTTATGTTAGTTTGCATAATATAAGATTTATTCTTCAAATGTTATAAGATCTCTTGTGATGAATTGTTCCTTCTAGTGGAATATCCACGACAGTTGACGGATCACCATTTGTGTCTATCCTTTGCATCATTACATACATAATTACATGATTGGGTCAAAAATGAGTTGTTACATACTTGCTTTCGTTACTCGCATCCTTCATGCTCCAAATACAATAAAATTAGCCAACTACTTTTTTATCCTTTTCCACAATTTACTGTACCATTTACCATATCTCATAAGTCTACAGCTCCACGGCTCTCGGCATTATCTCCAACATTCAAAAGATATATTTTATTACCCTTGTCCAATCCAGCAACATAGGCCACATGAGGAATTTTACAATGGTTTTCTTAAAGGCTTCATCACATGCTAATACCATGGGTTACCCAATACCATGAGCCATAAACCACCAACCGTAAACCCTTGATTGCCAAATACAAGTTAATATAATTACAATGTTACAAAATCAAGATTAACCCAACAATATTATCTTAATATATTAAAGAATAAGGATTTACCACTTAACCATGCCCCTCCACACCTGATTTTCACTCTTTTTAGTGCTTTGACATTAGGCCCATTTCTATTCACATTAAAATAATTTTCCACAATTCCACTCATCAATTAACAAATAAAAATAGGATGGATTTAAAAGAAAATCATAAGTCAAATGAGAAACACCATGAAGCTCTACAACTAAAATAAGAAACACTAGGACGCATCAACTCCCTCTTCTATAACCAACATTTTATCACATTTGATAGTATATGTAAATAATCTCCACCTATATGGGAAGGTGACTTCCTAGGATGCTTAATGTCAACACAGATCTGTCGACGGGGGTTCACTTCGCACTATGTCAACAAAGCTCGACACAAAATCCCATAGATATCAGCCCAGAAAGGGTTTAACCTTTCCAGCAACACTCGCAGAGAAAGTGAGGTCTCACTTGAGGTACCTAAGGGGGCTGCAGTAACCAGGCTTCTGCAGGTATAAGAGGACATGAATTATTCACATTAACTCATAGCATAACCTAGGTATCGACACAATTATCATCTGCATCATAACATCATTATTGCATACCAAACATATTAATCAGATCTACTCATTAACACATCATAGAAGCACAGAGCATCAACACATATCAAGTCTATCCATACTGTGACAAAATACATCATATTGCAGTACAACACATAATCAACACAATCATAGATAAACATTCCTCTTCATTATACATCAATCTGTCTTACAACAAATCTGCAAAACCCATCTCAACTGCTCAGGGAAAATACAAAATGTTATCGGCCAGCACAAAAATGGATCAAAATTCCGCAGATGCAAAGATACATTCATTGACCCAGAGATAAGATCAGAGCCAAAGAATGGATAAGATACGATACAATAAGATGCCCGAAGGCTTACAATACTACTCCTATTTATAGGCTCACTGGCCGTTACAAACTTGGTCCACTTCACAAAGTGACCCATTAAATAACTAACTAATTAACTAACTACTCTGCTTTATCCACTTTACTTTCACTTTATCCGCCTTGTTGTGCTCCATGACTAGTCCTTTACCATTTTCGCTGACCCCTTCATCGCTAGTTGTACCAAAACTTATGTGACTTAGCCCCTTTCTAATAGCCCCCCAACACAAACTTGTGGCTCGCCCTCGAGCCACTTCAGCCAGACACTGCTGGTGCGCTCACCTGTTTCTTGAAATATTCATATGATGCTTTGATTTTGTCGACATCATCCCTTACTACAGCTTTGATAATTATGCAATCCTCAACCTCCAGCTCCGTCGGATGCTCTCTTTCTGACTTCTGCACTTTCTATAAGTTTTCCTTTATCTACGACAATACTCGCATCGCTTTGACTGCCAGCTGCTCTTCTTTCGACTGCAAATCATCCAATTGCATCGTTCTCCTTTGATGTATGGTCCATGCCTTGTTGATTTGGTGTTGTAATTCCTTTAAGTCCATCTCCTTAGTCATCTTCGCAAGTAGGTGCATCGCCTTCAGTGAGCCCCTTAATGTTTCTAACTGCACTTCTGCCTCGCCAGGTTGCACATTCAACTCGTGCAATTTCTCGTCTTGCACAAGACTTCCCCAAAATTGCGAGACCTCCTCTACAATGTGTTTCACTACCTTCTCCAATTCTACGATCTTTGTCGTAGCATCCTCAATAGTGCTCTTTCTCTCTTCCACTTGCTCTGGTGGTGTGCTTGGTGCCACCTTTATTTGTAATTCCTCGTTTTCTTTCCGGAGATCCGCAATAACTATGCCAGTATCAATTCCTTACCCTCTGCGATCATCTCTTTGGCTATTTCCAGTGCATCCTCACATGCCATGGATATGGAATGTTACAGTCTTCTCCAATCCTCCATCGTTTTTTTCCTCTCAGTCATCACTGCTTCCTTTTCTTCACGGAGTCGTTCCACCTTCGTTTCAATACTCTTTACCTGTCATTTATAGTTGATCATTTGATCATGTGTTGACGCTTCTCGGTCATTGATTTCTTCTCTTGCCCCAATGTGGGTGTGATGAAGCATAAACATGGGAAACATATTCAAATATATGTTGATAGTGTCTTGTCCTCACAATGCAACATCCAATTCTTCATTTCCTGTAGTTATTGCACCAAGTAGAACCTGTACGATCCATCATTGAGTGTCGATATCAACATCGACCCAACACACTTCTGATGGACTTGTCTCTGTACGCCCTGGATGCACCCTTGTTTCTATAATCGCAGTGCTCAATGTTAGCAATAACTGTGACACTTGATGAAAGTACTCCATCGCATGCTGCGTACCTTTGCACAGTTCTCCTCCACCACATTCGTCATTTTATCAAGCATCCTATTCATCTATTCATCAGGGAGACCAACAATAGTACTCTCCTCGCCTCTCTCCATTATGTGCCTTGTTCTGGATTCTTGTCGTTGGGTGTCCTACTTTGAATCTGTCGATGCATCATGACTTGCAGTGTTTGATTGGTCATTTGTGCCTTCATCCTCATCGTTTGATTCCTTTGTTTATGTTTGTGTCTTCGATACATCTGTCGGCTTCCCATCCTCTGTGTCCGACAGTTGGTCGTCGCTAACTAGAACCTTTCGTTCATTTGGCCATTCATCTACTATGGCATCCAATTCTTCTTCGCTTAGCTTATACTGTGTTTCCAACCATTGCTTCTCGGGATCTTTAAGTGCCTGGATGAAAATTTCTTGAGGCCCTACTACGAGCCTCATGATCCTCCTATACTTCTTTGCTATGGCCTCTGTCAGTTGTGGGACCTTCATCGCTTATGCATGCATCTCTTCTAAATAGATATAGGATTGAATATTATTTCCTTTCTTCCTTTCTTTGTCGTTCAACGCCCATAGGTTCTGGTACCGTGCCCCTCAGCACACTTTAGTAGTTTCCATCTCCATGCCTTGATATTGCGATGGCACCATCCACACGAACAACTCTATTAGCAGTAGGAGCCATGAGTAAGTGAAGGGATTACCCTTCTCTTATGTTGCGACTGCGTCCTCCATCAATTCATTCAGTAAAAACAACGACCAGTTCATTTGAACCTTGGCCATGCATTGCTCCTATGATGCGATTACCCCCGATGTGCACTGGTTGGGGCAGTTCTTCCTCACGACCTTGACAACCAATAATTTTTCTGCGAGCCTAACATATCGGTCATTGATTGTGTCGATGAGATACCCCCAGGTGTTCTTCTCCACCCCATACTTAACTTTCATTTTTGCAGCCAACTTTTTGTCGTTGTCCATTCCTTGGAAGTACTAGGATGGATCTACCCTTGCCTTAGGTAACCCGATGATCTGTGGAATCAAATCCACAGTTATTGGGATATTTGTATCGAGCCATAAGTAACCTCCATGAACTCAAACAAGTAATTTCTTGATGCATGCGTTCACCTCCGCTGATCGCCCAAAGTGTGGCATGTGGATAATTGAAAGCAATCTTGATTGTTGCAACCCCAATTCCCATTGCATTGGTTACCTAGTGATTGGGCCTCCATATTTGTGGAATTTGTAAACAAATGTTCATTGGGTGCACTCCAGATAAGAGAGGATGTCGTGATCGTTGTATTACACTTTGTTCAATCACTACAACACAACTCCAGTGGTGTGGACACCCTCTGCTGTCACTAGCTCCACTATGATGTATTTGGAATTCTTCCCGATTCTTACCGTCGGAGCCCCTTATTTTCTTGATGGGACATAGCTGGGAATGTCCGCTATGGTGGGACCTTGCTACCTTCCTCTCGCTGTGTTAATCTCTTCTTATGCAGCGTCTGAAGTGCCCGCCTCTCCTCTTGTAGCTACAACCTTGGTCAAGTAATTTTTTTTCGTCTTTCTGTATCAACTGTCTGGTTGGCACTTCGTTTCTTTTGAATTACCCGAGCTGGTGCCAAGGAAATTTTTTGTTTCTCCTCGACAATTATTGTCGTCGCCCTGGGTGACTCCTACTCACTTGTGCTAGATATCACACATGCCATCTCAACTCTCTTAGTCATTCTTCAACAAACAAATCACTCTCATAAACATGGTTCGATTTTTCTCTCTGGTTTCTGCAATGCTCTTCACTCACAAGATGCAATGGGTCAGAATTCCCCCCTACGCGTCCTTTTATACCCATCAAATCTATTTGGACAATGATTACCCAAATCTGTCGTCGATTTACCCAATCCTCTCTCAATTTTCCCAATCCAGCGCAATGATGTGGCATTAAATGTGTCTCCGTCTACTTGCGTTGCCATCCTCTGCATCTTAATTGCTGCATTTATTGCCCGATATGACTAGTTCGCACTTCGTCGGTGTTGATAGGTCCCAAACTTCGTCTCTGTTTCATATCCAGGAATATGGATTCCAACTTTGTCATAGTTCTGTCGACGGACTCCCAAACCATGCGGTGTACCTTTTGCATTTTTGTTTTTCATGTCGACTTGTTAGCTTTCTCATTTGATGTGCATTAGGTTATCCCTATATGGATTTATCTGGCTCCCATTCACTAAGTTCGTCAAAAGTGTTCCATCCAAATTTTCCAATTGAACTGCACCTTCATCAATAATGAAATTTATGACATATGGACCAAGCCAATGCATTTGGAGCTTACCTAGGTGTTTCACGAACTTGTTGTTGTATAGGAGCACCATGTCTCCATGATGAAAATGCTTATGCTTTATATGTCAATCATGCCATGCCTTCTACCGATATTTTTCCACTTGTTGCTGAAATCCCACAATGAAGCAATCTTCTTCCAGTTCTAGCAACCGCGCCAATATTTCTTCAATCGTTATGTCGTCATTCATGCCTGTCATTGCAGCGATGCACAAACTGGGGACGATGTACTCCATGGGAATCACTGCTTCATGTCCATATACCATCTTGAAAGGAGTCTGACCTGTCAATCTTTTGCATGTTGTCCTATAGGCCCATAATACTACAGGAATCTTCAAGTCCCAGTTGTCACGGTTCGTATTGCACACCTTAGTGAGCACATGCTCCATAATTTTGGTCAGTGCTTCAACTACTCAATTCTTCTATGGGTGGTATGGGGTACTTCTTTTATGCTGAATCTGAAACTCCTCAGTTATCGCTTTGATGGTATGATTGACGAAATGCATATCTTGGTCGCTAATCAAAATCTGTGGACACCCAAACGTGGTGACCACGTTGCCGAAAATAAATCTTGTTGCTGTTGCGGTTGTGCAATCCTTTACTGGTGCTGCTTCGGCCCATCTTGTTAGGTATTCTATTGTGGTAATGATGTACCACGCACCTGTCCTCTTTCCTGTTGGGTTAATGGGTCCCACAAAGTCTACTACCCATTTATCAAATGGTTGTAATGTCAACTGGGCCACCAATGGCTTCTCATCCCTTCACGATGGTTTCCCCATCCTTTGACATACATCACAGCTCTTAGCACAATTTGTTGCGTCACCATACAATGTAGGCCACCATAAGCCACCTCTAAGTATATATCTAGTGGTTGCGCTCCCTCCGTAATGCCCTCCTACGATCTCACCATGAGCCTCAGCCAACACTCTTACTTGCTCATGCGGAAGGACATATCGACGCATAATTTCATCTGGTCCCATCTTGTATAATTGTCTTGTGATCAACTAGAAGTCAGCAACTCTGACGACTAATTGCTTCTTCTAATTAGTGATGAACTCTTCAAGTGCTCTTCCCATGGTAAAAAACTAAACAATCTGTTCCTAATGGTCGTCAACCATTTCGATGTAGAATAACTACGCATCGGGTAGGATGTCGTAGATGCTACTTGGTTCCTCGCCCTATTCAATCCTCGATAAATGGTCAGGTCCTGGATTCAATCGTCCAGGCTTCACAATTATCTCAAAGTCAAACTCCTGAAACATCAACAACCATTGACAGATCTTCCCCCCCAACACAAGCTTGTTGACCAGGTGCTTGAGTGCTGAGTGGTCAGTAAACATCTTGAAGTTTCCTCCTAACAGATAGTGTCGGAACTTTTGCAATGCATATACCATCGCCAAACCTTCTCTTTCTGTCGTTGTGTAATTTTTATCCACAGTCGACAACTTTCGGCTAGCAAACATGATAGGATGGTCGATCGACCCTTCTCCAGGCTGGACCAATATCACCCCCAGTGCGACTGACGAAGCATCTACATGGACATGGAATTATTTCTTCCAATCGGGGAAGGATAAAATTGGTGATGCAACCATCTTTTCCTACAATATATCGAGGCTCTTCTGAAATTCATCGTTCCATTCAAACTTCACATCTTTCTTCAATAGCTTCTCCATGGGCGCAGTAATCACTACATACCCCTTTATGAACTTTCTATAATATCCTGTATGGCCCAATGTGGCCCTCAGCTGCTTTATTGTCATAGGCGATGGTAAGTCGACAACAATCACAATCTTGGCTGGGTCGACCAACATACCTTCCTTGTAGACAATATGTGCCAACAAGATACCAAATGGTGCACAAAAGATAGATTTCTTCAAATTCAAAAAGATAATATCCTGTATGGCCCAATGTGGCCCTTAGCTGCTTTATTGTCGTAGGCGATGGTAAGTCGACAACAATCACAATCTTGGCTGGGTCGACCAACATACCTTCCTTGTAGACAATATGTGCCAACAAGATACCAAATGGTGCACAAAAGATAGATTTCTTCAAATTCAAAAAGATTTGATGTTGTTGACATCTTTCTAGCATCATTTCGAGGCTCTCGACATGGTCTTTCATCAATCTATACACAGCCCAATCATCCATATACACCGCCAAGAACTTGTGAATAAAATATTTGAAAGCAGCAACAACTAATCTTGAGAAAATTGCAAGGGCATTCTTGAGACCAAATGGCATTACTATGTACTGAAAACATCCCCACTCTGTTACAAAGGTATTTTTATGTCGATCTTCTTTCGCAATCTTGATCTGGTGATATCCCGAGAACCCATCTATAAATGAATATACTTCATGTCCTCCGACACCTTCAAGTACCTCATTAGTAAATGGCGTGGGGAATGGATCATGAAGGCATGCATCATTCAGCTTCCTTCAGTCGACGCAGATCCATATTTCGCTAGTATTTTTGTCCTGGACAACCATTGGGCTGATCCATTCTGATTCTTAGACAGGTTCAATGATCCATGCATCCAACATCTGCTCTAACTCATCCTTCACTCATTCTTTGTATCTAGGTTTCAATCTATATGGTCGTTCCTTTACTGGATTCACGTCGGGCTTAAGGGGGATCTTCATATCTCCCAAGTCTCCCGAAATACCCTTCATCTTTGAAAACTTCATCGAGAACAAATCTTGAAATTCATGCAATAATTCGGTGAATTTCCCGATTGTTGTGTCATCCCAATAGTATCTGATACTGGAAAACTTTGGATCCTCCAATGATCCAGTATTGACTTTCTTAATTTTCAACGGTTGCCTGAATCTTTTGAATGGAACATCCGGTGCTTCTATGTCGCGGCTTCCTTATGATTTTGGGACATAAATAGCTCTAGGATATTCGTCATCATCAAGTCCTCCCGAAACATTGTAACACTCCATCATCATATGTGGTGTTGCAGTCCATTGCGGTCCCATTGATCTTTCATTCGGAATTGTCTCAAATATATTTTTGCAGATTACCTGCAGCGCGCCATCAATTAGAGGATTCTCATCGACGAAATTGAATGTGTGACTGAAGCTAATGGTTATATCCTCCCACGTGGTTGTTCCTTGTCTCAGCTCTACTAAGATGTACCAGCTTTGCGGTACTTTGTCTAATGCGTGGATGAATGCATGGAACCATTCTTGTTTTGGCCTCACTCCCCATGTAGCCTAAAATTTTCCCAGATGATCCCTTGGATCCATCCTTCCATCATATTTCTTCCCTTGATAGCAGTCATTTTCCCCAAATCTTACTTCCTTTAGTCATTGACATTGTTTCTAGTTTGTTATTTTTGACTTGTGTGCACCCCACCACCTCGCTGGAGTGGCCTTCAATGCTTCATCTAATGCTATAAAATGTTGTGGCTCTGACACTTTGTCTTCAAAATCAATGATGAAGGCTACCAGGTTAGACATTCCTTCGTATGTTGGTAGATCACATACTTCTATCACAACCCATCGCAGTGATTGAGTGATCCATGCACACTTCCTGAATGATACCTCATGCAACCGATTTTTCCAATTCTCTAGAGCCTCGTTGAAATCTGATGATGCCGACCTATTACTTCGTCATCCCAATTCTCCCTCAACGGTGAGATTGACATAATATTCTGAGATATTGTAGATGTTGTCCCATTCTCCAATGAACTCATCTCGTGTTGGTTCAACATATCGATGTCCTTCAAGTGGATCAAGTGGAGCGATGACTCTCATGTCATGGTTCTCAAAAGACATCGTTCTCTTCTTGAAATTGATAAACACCTGATTTTCCATTTCCCAATCTATCCCCAACAATGCGGGATATGGGCAGTGTTATCAATGATATTTATGACGTCGAAATATGCATATGTATTCAATCCTTCTACCTCAACTGGTAGATGAGGCAATTGACCAATTGGTGTAACCTTGATCTGCTTCACTAATCGGAGTTGCAAAGGGACCATACCAGCTGTGTTTTCCCCATCACTTGCCATGTTTGTTTAGTTAGGATATTCACATCAGATCCTAGATCTAAAATGATGGAATCCATATCATATGCACCAATCTGGGCATTCATCCTCATCTCCCTTCCTGTTTTCTTCCGATACAGACGGTTGAATGCACAATCATGTCGCCCCTCTTCCTATTGATTCAAGAAGAGAGATATGTCTACTAATGATTCCTGATCCTTTGATAATGTTAGACAACTCTCTAGAAAAATTTTCAAGGTACTGATCTTTCTTAGTGACTTCTACGATGTCGTTGGGTCAAAAATTTGTGGCATCCCATAGATGGGTTCTTTGTGGACTACAAGTGGCGATTGAACATTATTCTTTATCAGTGCATCTCGTGCTTCCCAAAAAGTTTCCTTCTCTACTTCGACATCAAATTGTACTCGTTTCTAGATCGCGGGCCGAAAATTTGGTGGTAGCCTATCTTCTCCCGTTGCAGCTCCTCCTCTGGTCACTACTGCAACATTTACTGGTTGAATTATTATCTCAGCTGAGATATTCTGCACGTTCTAAGCTGGATTCGGGTTTGGGTTCAGTTACGGTTGCGGTGCATTCTTAGTCTTCCACTTTGCGATTAACTGAGGACAATCTTTGACAGTGTGATATGATGCACTACAATAGGTACACTATAGGGTCGGATTTGGGAAATCCCTTTGATAATGTCTGATCTGCCCACAATTATAGCATGTGATTGGTCCTCAACCTTGACCAAAGGTTCCTCCATGACCAACACCTCCACCACGAACACCGTGAAATCCTCCTCTCAGTCCTCCTCGCTGAGGGTTGAACTGTGACTGATTGTACTGCGGCTGAGTTTACTGTGGCGAAGTATACTGCGGTTGATTATACTGTGGCTAACTATACTACGGTTGTGCAGGAAGTTGCTCGTCTCCCTTCATGAAATAAGTATCAGGAGTCCTTTCTTGAAGCAATTCATATGCTTGACAATCTTTCTCATCATGGCTGACAGATCGACAGAAGTTATAATATAGATTAGCCGGTTTTGACACAACCTTCTGCAAATACACGCATTCCTCTGAGCGATGTACTTTTGTCTGGAAAACTCGGCACTGAGGAATTCCTTCTTGA